>PVIY010046697.1:0-18309 GCA_004026745.1 Myrmecophaga tridactyla
TTCTTGAGTTTAGGTTGCAGGCATTGTGCCAAGAAAGCCCTTTGAACGCACTAGCTCATTTTTTCTTATTCCTTATAATAACCTTATGAGGGAAGTTCTGCTGTCACCCCCCAATTTGACCGACAAAGGAATCGAGAGTCAGAAAGGTTAAGTAACTGATTCAAGGCCACCCAGCCTGGGCTAGCCTAACACTGGAGCACATGCATGCGAGCCCTGTGCTGTAATGACTTCCTCATGGAAATTTCCAAGCTGGGAAGATCTGAAAGGTCAGTCAATCCAGCTCTTTCATTTTTTTTCCTGAATCTGGATGTTATTATTTTTTATTATGAAATATAACATATTTGCAAAGAAAAAAAAGCAATAATTTGCAAGGTACATTTCAACTCTAGACCTCAGAGTTGTTATGGGTTACCATTCCACTAATTAGATTTTTCCTTCTAGCTGCTCCAAACACTGGAGGCTAAAAGAAATACCAATAGAGTGATTCATTTGTTATGTTATGTTAAATAGCAATAGAATTAAATCCTATTTTCTCTGTTACAACTCCTCCCTCTCCTTTTTAAACCTATAGATTGAACATAGGGATCGTGGGCAATGCCCATTCTAACTTTTTCACGTTGAGAAGGGGTGTCACCAATGAGTGTTAAGGGGATGTGATCAGTCGATGATCCTGGAGAGGCTGGTCCCTCTGGGTTTCAGGATTCATCTGGCCTAGGAACCCTCTGGAGGTTATAGGTTTCAAGAAAATAAACTTAGTGCCTGAAACTTTTATAGTCTCAGTTCGAGCCCTCGGTCTCCTTAAGAGTCAACAGCAATGATGTTGGTTGGGGGTTGGCAAACCATGGCAATCAGCAATATCTAGCTGAAGCTTGCATAAGAGCAGCCTTCAGAATAGCTTGTCGACTCCATTGGAACTCCCTTAGCCACTGATGCCTTATTTGTTACACTTCTTTTCCCCCTTTTGGTCAGAAAGGCATTGTCGATCCCATGGTGCCAGGGCCAGACGCATCCCTGGGAGTCATGTCCCACAGTGCCAGGGAGACTTTCACCCTGGACGTCATGTCCCACGTAAGGAGGGGGGCAATGATCTTCTTGCAGGGTTGGGCTTAGAGAGAAAGAGAGGCTACATCTGAGCAACCAAAGAGGTCTCCTGGAAGCAGCTCTTCAACCTCATTATAGGTAGTCTTAGCTTCTCCACCACAGGAACAAGTTTCATAAGAGCGAGCCTCAAAATCAAGGGCCTGGCCTATTTTCTTGGGAGTCCCCAATGTTTGAGAGGGTACCAGGAGTTTCCCAGAAGGGATGGTTCAATAGTTAAATTTTTTTCCTTTGGTCCCTCAAGGGACTCTACTGAAACTTTTTAATTTTTTTCTACCAATACTTTTGTTTTATCAGCCCACCGTAGCCTGGGTTGTATCCAGGTATTACATTAAGCTATACAGAATTACAAGGCCTTGTTCCTGTTCTGGGCTCCAAGAGTTCTGGGTTGAAATGAAAGTCCTTTCATTTTACAGATGAGAACTCTGAGGCTCAGAGAGAAGTGACCTATTCAATCTTGCAGCAAGCTAGTGACAGTGGGAAGGCAAGGGCCTCAGTCCCCAGCCTTCCAATCCAGAGTCCATGAGTCCATGAGCCCACGATAGCATGCTGATGCTCCTCAGGGAGCCTGGGGTGGGGTGGGGTGGGGGACAAAGACAGAGTGACAGTCACAGCCCTGTGAGGCAGTACAATATAGTGCTTAGAACCATGCCCCTGCAGCCAGACACGCCTGAGCTCAGATCCTGCCTCTGTGACTTAACAGTGAGGCAACGTGGGCAAATCCTTGAACCCACTTAGGCCTCAGTTTCTTCATCCAAAAAATGGGGATGCAAATGTATGGAAATCAGTTAGCACAGTGATGCTTTTTGGACAGTAGCTGTTACTATTTTTATTATCTACAGATCTCAGACTCGGGCAGGTAAACATCAGAAGCTATCAGTGGATTCTATCTATCTACCTATTGATCGAGCATCGATAGATCTATCGACCGATTGATCTATCATCTCTCTATATCCATGCTTGATTGAGAGAAGCGGTAAAAAGGTAAGAAAATGGCCCAACACAAGAGCCATGGTGAGTTCAATGCTTTGAATTCCTATTACTTCCCCTACCTCACCCTCCTCCATCCTCTCCCTCTCTCCATATACCATCTATTATGAAGTTCTATCCATTTTCCCTCTTATATATCTTGAATTCACCCCCCTCTTTCCATCCTGATGGGACCACCTGAGTCTACGCTGGGTCATTTCTCTTCTGACGACCTTCAGAGCCTTCTCTCTGGTTTCCCCCACTTCCCCTCTCACCCGTCCTCCAATCTTGCCTCCACAGAGCAATAAATATGATCATGCTTAAAACCTCTCAATGGCTTCGGTCCAGCTGCCGTCTGCTCTCTGTACTCTAGCCACTCTGTTGTTCCTCCAGATTTTCTAATGAGCTCTGCTCCTCCTACCCCAGGGCCTTTGCATATGCAGTTCCCTCTGCCCATCCTTTAGTTCTAAGCTCAACATGACTTTCTCTTGGAACTTTTCCTTGACCTTATCTGGGCCCCAGGATCCTGGTTCTTTTGTGGGACAACATAATTCATATCATGGTTTACCTTTCTGCAGCACTCCTAACCTACAATTAGACAACAGCCTCTCAGAAGGCTGTCTCTTCTCCCTACACCCACTGCCTAGAAGTTCTGGCCCACTGGAGACTCCTCTCAGGGGTAAAAAAATTTCCAACAAAGGGGAATGCAGAGAATTGGTCTTTATCCCTTAGAAAAGGACTGGTCCATTCATGTGCAGTAATTTGTGCTTTAAGGAGAGAACATTCTATATTTTTCAGGGAACAAGAAAATGAACTCACTAGATGTCCAGGGAGGATATTCCCAGGGCACCAGCCGGTCAGGCCCTGGTAGTTAGTGAGGGGTCTTTGTGGATGAGGAGCCACTTGGAGTGGGCGGCTCTCTGAAGTCTTGATTTAATATTTCCCTCTCGCAACCTGCTCTCCCTGTCCCTTCCCCACACTCACATGGGGCACGGGGATCGCGTGGATAATCCCAATGGGGACCAGTCCCCACCTTACATGGGAGGGCAGCTGACTGATTAGATTGGGAAACATCCTCTGTCGCCTCATGCTGCCGTGGTGTCACTGGTTTAACACAGAGAGTTCCAGACTTGAGATGTCACTTAGATGCCATGACTCCTAAAAATCACAGCCTGACTTAATGACACCGTCTGAATGCAAAACACAGCCTATGGCCAGATGTCCAGGCCCGACCTCAGACACGCAGACTGGGTAGAGCAGGGGCAGACCTGCCGACTGATACCTTTGGCGGCAAGCCTGCAGTCTGAGGACCGGACACATGTGGGACCCTCGGACACGCAGTCTCAGGAAGGTTAAGGGCCTGCTGGGTGCCAGAGTCTCTGGGATCTAAACCTGACTCCGCCCCTTGGCCAGCTGGGGGGATTCATGTAAGTTACTTAACCTCTGAGCCTCAGTGTTGTGATCTGCAAAGGGAAATAATAATGGTGTCTACCTCATAGGGTTGGTCTGAGCATTAAATGAGGTAATATACCCGAAACGTTCAGGACAGCACCTGGCACGCATGTGCTCAGTGAATATTTGCTGTTATTATTTTACTGCTCTGAGTTTCAGTGTCCACACCCATAAAATAGGGATAGTATCAGCACTAATAGGATGATTATGAGAATTAAATGAGACCATCTTTGCAGGTAGTTTAGCATAGAGCCTGGCACACAGGATAGTTATTGCCATTATTTCTGCCTGGGACCCAGCCCCACAGTGTCAGATGCTCTAAGTGGGCTTTCCTTCTGAGTCTCCTCTGACAGCTTTGTCCCCCTGATTCTTTCTAAACCTTGTCAAGCTACAGGTTCTCATCCTCGGGCCTCTCCCTTCTCTCCAGGCCTAAGCTTTAGAGGCACCTGTAAGCCCGTGACTGCTGAGTGTCTCTCTCTAGCCCAGACCTCTCTCCTCAATGCCTGACTCATTTAGCCAACTGCCCACTTGACACTCGAGTTGGCTATCTCAGTGACATTTCACATTCAACACACCCCAAACGGAAAACTTGATTCTTCCCCATCCCTCCAAATCCTGCTCCTTCCACAGCCTTTGCCGTATGAGTTATCAGTAGCACCATTCACCCGGGTACTCAGGCCCAAAGCCCAGGAAGCTTCCTTGCTCCTCTCCTGGCCCCTGACTTCCTCTCCCACCCCTCTCCCCCTCACCCATTCCGCTTAGCCACACTGGCCTCCAGGACAAGTCTGCATTTGTCCTGGGCACTCACTCTTACCAGAGACCTTTTCTGACTACTCTATATAAAGAGCAACATCCTCATTTTCTACCCCTTATCCAGCTTTATTTTCCATAGCATCATTCGTACTGATTCTGTCTATATCTATTTATCTATCCCATCTATCTGTCCCATCCACCCATCCGCCCATCCATCCATGCTTCATCTAGCATTTCTATCTATCTATCTATCTATCTATCTATCTATCTATCTATCTATCTATCTATCTATCTATCTATCTATTTCTATCTGTCTACCTATCTATCTATCTAAGCTATCTTACCATCATTCTTTATCTGGATTATCCACCAGCCTCTAAGCTCCATGAAGAGAGGCACTTCTTCTTCTCTTCTGAATCTCTAACACTCACAAGAATGCCCGGCACATAGTAGGTCTCCAGTAAACATTATCTGAAGGAATGAATGAAGGAACCCGCCCGTCTCTCCCCCGACCGCTCCCTACCGATCAGCAGCTTGGGGAAATTGGAGGTCTCGATGTTGTGATAGTAGACCACGGAGGTGACAGCAGCCATGAATGCCATCCCAGCCGGCATGTACAGGTGGAGATGACGGGATTCAGTTACCCTGAGACGGGGGCGAGAGAGAGAGACAGGTTGTGGATGTGCCAAGTACCCTGGAAAAGCAGCTCCATGCCGCGTGCTTAGGGCTCAGCACGTAGTAGGCCCTCCAGATGCTCTACTCAATATGTTGGCAGCTCTGCTCACAGCCCACCCGACAAACAGGCCTGTTAACTAAGGGACCCAGGAGTCCAGACAGCAATGCAACAAAGGCTCAGTGTATAGGCTTTGGAATTCATGGTCCTCTCTCCCCGTTCATGCTTATAGGATGTGAGGTAGAGAAGCAGGCCATGGCAGTCACAGCTGCAAAGCCTCTGGCCTGGAACCACTTCTCTGGGAGTGAATACAGCTGGGTCCCTCTGTTCCTGGGCACCTCTTGGGCACTAGAGGGGACTGTACACCATTTAATCCAAACAGTGTCAGTCAGTACTGGCACCCCTCCCCAGGTGGTGTAATAATAATACTAAAGATAGTCAACATTTATTGAGCACTGTTCTAAGCCTTGTGTATTAACTCATTCCATCTTCATAAAACTGCATGAGGTGGTTTAAGGTTGAGGAAATTTAAGGTTGAGGAAACTAAAGCATGGAAGGTTAAATAGCATGCCCAAGGCCACTGCTTTTGTCTCCTCCCTTGGGATGTGGGAGGGGAGTAGCCAACACCAGCTCACCCCCTCCCCACTTTAACTCTAGGGTGCCTTTGGTGGGGGTGAGGGATGAGGGGGTGGACTCTGGCCTGGTGATAAGGCCTATAGAGAAGCACAGCTCTCTATCAGACCTCAGGCTTCCCCACGAGGGGAAAGAGGCTCACCTGACTTGGCTCTGATTATATCCTCCATGGCTCCCTCCTGCAGATAGTAAAAACTGCACTTCTCAGCCTGGTACCAAAGGACCAAATGATGTGGTCTCAAGCCACTTTTTTCATCACTGTCCAGTCTGCTCTTTCTGCTGCAGCCATGTCAGGACCCTCTCCATTCCCAGAAGGCCTCCTATAATCTCCTGCCTCAGTGACGCCCTTGTTTACACTGTTCCTTCTATCCAGAGTGCTAAGGGCTCCTGCTTTGAAGAAGGCGACAGTTTGGAGGGGCAACCACACTCAGAGCTAACTGACCAGGCAGCTAGGGATGTGGTCCCTCAGATGGACAGATGGCTGTGGGAGCACAAAGTAGGGGTTAAGAAACCAAGGGAGGCTTCCCAGAGGAGGTGGCATCAGACTGGATCTTGGAGGATGAGCAGGAGTTCAACAGATAAGGAAAAGGGAGAGGAGGAGACTCATGTTGGGATTCCAAGCAGTCTGGTGGGACCAGAAAGTAGGCATAGAGCCCATGTAGGCTGTTCATCAAGTAGCATTCTCCCCTCCTTCCTAGCTAAAAGAACCACAACTTGCTCCAGCAGCAACACACTCAGTCCCAAGGAATGGATCATGATCAGTCCACACAACCACGCAACCCAGTGCTAGCCTAGGAGATAGGAAGAAAACTCTGCAGTGGATGAGCTCCCTCAAAAGAAAGAGATAAGTGAGGAATATGGCCCCTTTGCCCTTGCCCCTTCCCAGGTAACATGCAGGGCTGGGCAGCCATCCTGCGACCATGGGGAAGATATGGTGGGAGAGGATGGTGGGGCAGAAAGACGGGAAGAGGCTGAGTCCCTGGTAACATCACCGAGCCACCAATCCGAGAAAAGGTGACCACCAGATTTCTTAAATGAGACCATGAATGCAGTATTCTTTAAGCCTTGATTAGTGGATATTCTGTTACTCTCAGCAAAAGGCCTTCAAACTGACAGAGGGGGAGCAGGGAGAGGTTAGGGAGCAATCCAAAACTGGTGAGGACAAGGGGAGCAACCAGCCCAGAGTCCTCCATATTCCTGCTTCTGTATTCCTGGAAACAAGTCTGAAAATCTCAGTCTTTTCTCACACGTTTTTGACATTTAAAATGTTATATCATACATTTAAATAAACTCTCTTTTTTTCCCAATAGGAATTAGAAGTAGAATTAAATTTTTTTTAATTTCAGCATATTTTACTTATCCCGGTAATCCAAAATATCATTTCAACATGTAATCAATACTATATAATTATTATTTAGTCATTTCACATTCCTTTTTTTTAACTCTGTCTTCAAAATCCAGTGTGCATGCTACTGGTATTCATAGGACAATGGAAACTGCACATTAAACACGAGTGTCCTTACCTTTAGATGAGTGCTTTTGTCCCCTCTGTAAATGATACTATTAAAAAATCCAGTTGTATATAATGGACAACTGACTGAACATAATCACCACAGAGCAGATAGAATAGCGTTGTGGCTATAATTGTGTGTTTTTTATTGTCCCGTGTCAAATGTGTACATCTGTATAAAAAATGAACCATGAATATTTCCGAGAAGAAACAATAAATAGTTAAGGGGCAACCTTTCAAAGGATAACAAATAATGGTTTAATCGGACAAACTTAAAATTAGCCTGGAGAAAAATCCTTTGTTATATTTTAGTGATCCACCAAGACGGAGAATGTTATATATAGTCAGATTATAACACCCTTGTCTACTTTAATGCTTCTGTCTGGTTACAAAATATTTTTTTAACGTCAATGAAAACACGCATCTTAAATGTGGGGGGAAAAATGTCTGCCTTACTTGTTATATAAGATTCTATAAAGGTTCCCTGCACTAGGGTAACTTTCCAGAAACCTACAACCTCCAGATGGGTCCCTGGACCAGATAAGTCCTGAAATGCAGAGGGCCCAGCCTCTCCAGAATACCAGCTGGTTCCATCCCCCTATCCCAAATTATCAACAGCCCCTTCCAACATAAAAAAGCTGCGAAGGACATAGCTCAAATACCCCTAAAGAGTGGGAGAAAGATCAAAGGTGATGGTGGAGTTATACAGAGAAGGTAGGGTTTAACAAATAAATATGATTGCTGAATCATTAAATTGATATTTCTTTTAATCTCCAGTATCTTAGAGCAGCTAGAAATAAAAACCTAAAATTGTGGAATCGTAACCCATACCAAACTCTGAAATCTGTTCTACTACTAATCGTTGCGATGTGCCTTGAAATTGATTGTTTTTTTGTATCTGTGTTATTTTTCACAAAAGAGAAAAAAAGGAGAGAGAATGTAAAAAAAAAAAAAAAAGGAATAGTTAGATATTACCCAGAGTAAACAAATATGAGTCCAAAAGATTATGTTGGATATTCTCTGTGCATCATATTTAACTGTAAGAGAAAGGAGAAATATTAAATCTCAAGAGATATTGGTTGAATTTCAATTATTTTACAGTTATCCTACTATTGAATGCAGAATAAAAAATTTATACAGCTCTGTTTAAGAGCGATTAGCTGCAGACACTTGTTGGAGTTAAAAATAAGCACACTCCTGAGAATCATTTCAGGTAAGACAACAAGTTTGCAATATTTATTCAAGGTAGGACCTATCTTCCTGAAAATAATTTTGTTCCATGTAGATTCCAGAAACTTATTTTTAATATATTTGCATGTGTTCTGCCATATCTCTTCTCTAAGTTGAATACTGACACAGGCTTCGTTTTGTTTATTTTTATTTGTTAAAAGGTTATCAATCTAGGCACACTTTAGTGGTGTCCTGTTCATTTTCAACGATTGTTTTGAATTACTTATTTATATCTTATGTGTGTAACCATGCTATTTAACGTTAGCACTCTTTTATTTTTGATAATTTTAAAGACATTTTGAAATCATTTTTAGGATGATGGCATGTTTGATTTGTTAAAATGTTACTTATAAGGAAATTTGACCTTCTTTCTATTTGTTCAGTTTTAACTTATGGTACCAAGTGTGCTATAAAAATTTGTTGAGGAATATTTGGAATGAGTAGAAAATCGCTTTGTGAATATTTCTGAGATGTTGGGAAATAAAATATATTTCTTAGACCAAAAAAAAACAACAAAAAAGCAAGGGCATAGACAAAATCTTAAAGTAAGGCAGAGGAAACAAAATAGACAAGAATCTAGAAAGCTCAGAATGCTAACGTTTTTTGAAGAGAATACTCATAAATAGCATTTTTAAAAGTTTAATGGAAAGATACCTTTTTTGGGGGGCTTAAGAGCATAATTAACTATGAACTGAAGTCTCAGAAAGTGATATAAAATCACTCCGATACTTTGAGAGTCACAGATTGTACTGTATCCTGTGGATTCTGATGTCCAAGAAATAGTTTTAATAGAGAGAATTAAATTATTTGATCAAAAGAGAAAATTAAGCTTCATGGGTGTTATACGAAAGACATCTAATTTTATGCATTTCTATTTTTTTAAATTTTACTCTGTGATGTTTATATTAAATATATTGCAGTTCCTTAGTCTCAAAAATGACCTCTCATTAAAGTTAAAGCATAATTAAAGCTGTTAAAAAAATGCTGTGAGTTTAAATAAATTCTTTTTTTCCCAATAGAAAGTAGAAGTGGTAAACAGTTTCTTTTAATTTTAGCATATTTTATTTATCCCAGTATATCCAAAATCTTATTTCAGCATGTAATCAATATTATATAATTATTATTGAGTCATTTTACATTCCTTTTTTTATTCTGTCTTTATAATCCAGTGTGGTGCGATGGTGGCTTAGTGGCAGAATTCTCACCTGCCATGCCAGAGACCCAGGTTCAATTCCTGATGCCTGCCCATGCAAAAAAAAAAAAAAAAAATCCAGTGTGCATGTGTCCTGCACGTGTCTTAAGGGAAATGCAGCAAACTGGCTATAGTAGCACACAGCAGAGCTTTAGACCAAAAATGCCCCCTCATGTTTTGGAGAATTCCTGCAAATGAAGTGGTAACCATTTTATAAAATGAAGATAAATCTTAATTGGAATAAATATTTCATGGCATGACTTAAAATAGATTTTAGCTGCCTTACTGAGTCGCATACACTGAATCTGAAAGAAACTAAGTAAAAGTTTTATCCACAGGCTTTATTCACAGTATCTAAAATGGGAACACATTTTAGTTATATATATTTTTAAGTCTGCTTTACTCGTTATATAAGATTCTACAAAGGTTCCAGGCACTAGGGTAACTTTCCACAAACCTGCAACCTCCAGATGGGTCCCTGGACCAGATAAGTCCTGAAATGCAGAGGGGCCAGCCTCTCCAGAACATCAGCTCATTTCATCTCCCTACCCCATATTAGTGACAGCCCCTTCCAACATGAAAAAGCTAGAATTGGGCATAGTCCAAATACCCTAGAGAGTGAAAGAAAGATCAAAGGTGATGGAGAAAGTAGAGTTTCACAAATGAGTATGATTGCTGAATCATTATATTGATATTTCTTTTAGTCTCCAGCACCTTAGAGTAGCTAGAAGTAGAAATGTAAAATTGTGGAATTGTAACCCATACCAAACTCTGAACTAGTTGTTCCAGAACTAATTGTTATGATGTGCTTTGAAATTAATTGCTTTTTTTGTATACATGTTATTTTTCACACACACACACACAAAAGGGGGAGGGGGTGCAAGAGTAGTTCACTGGTAGAATTCTCTCCTGACACGCAAGAGACCCAGGTTCGATTCCTGGCCAAATAAACAAATACTTCCCAAATAAACAAACAAGCAAAAAATTCAACAAATGGTGTTGCAATTACAGGATACTCATATGGAAAAATATGCAAAGTGACCCCAACATACAGCATACAAAACTAACAAACAAAGTAGATTGTGATGATAAATGCACAACTATATGATGATATTGTGAACCACTGATTGTACACTTTGGATGATTACATGGTATGTGAATATATAATACATATCAATAAAAATTTTAAAAATATTTAAAAAGTCTGCCTCACTACTTATATTGCATTAGTTGCTCTATGCCTTGGTTGATCTGAATTCAGAGCATCACATACAGAAAGAATATCCAAAGGGAGACAGGAAGCCCTACAGGTTTGAGACCTTAATTAATCCCTAAATGAAGCTTATCCCAAACTGAACTCAAGTTCGAAAATCACTGAGTTTTGAAAACAGTCCTCACTCCTGCCTGCCCTCCCGACCCTGACTTCCAGTGAGGTCTCAAACCTAGGCCAGGGTGGACTAAGGGTGCCAAAGGGTCAGGGTTAGTGATTTTTCTTCCTATTTGCCCCTTTCCATGCCTTTCCTCGATGTTTCCCTGTCCAGGCATGTGGGCTCACAGATGGAAGTCAGCAAAGCTCAGGTGAAAAGTGCCCAGTGTGGGCACCTGCCCCTTGGGGAGGACACAGCCATTTGCACCGAGCTGGAGAGGTTTGGGGTATAGGTGCACCCCTACGTAGGACAGGCTGCTGGGCAGCAGGCAGGAGGGATGCCCTGACCTTATTCATTCCAGTTCCCTGAGTGCTGGGATTAGGCCATCATGAGGCTTTTCCTTTGCCCAGGGCTCTGCCACTCTACACTCTGCCTGGGCGCTAATTTCATCCTCCACAGCCCCCAGAAGCAGGTGAGGTAGGGGTTCTGCTGCTCTTTCACAGGTGAAGAAAGTGAGGCCCAGAGAGGCCAGATGGTGTGTCCAAGGTCCCATAGCTGGTACATAGCGTAAGTAATTAGAGATGCAGGCTGTTTTCCTCTCTGTTGCCCTGGCTAATTATAACCTGGTGCATATTTGCATTCTGAGGGCCCATAAGGCATCTTTCCCCTCTCTAGCATTTGTGCTGCTTTGGAGGGTTTTTTGGTTTTTTTTTTTTTAATTTTCATTGATAAAACAACATACAAGCACATACATTCTTAACAACAAACAGTCCATACATGGTGTACAATCAGTGGCTCACAATATCATCACACAGTTATATGTTCATCACCATGATCATTTTTCAGAACATTTGTATCACTCCAGAAAAAAGAAATAAAAAATAAAAGAAAAAACTCATACATAACTCTTACCCATCCCTCTCACTGACCACTAGTATTTCCATCTACCCAATATATATGTTTTTAATTTTAACATTTGTTCCCCCTATTATTTATTTATTTTTATCCATATGTTTTACTCATTTGCCCATACTGTAGATTAAAGGAGCATCAGACACAGGTTTTCACAATCACACAGTCACATTCCGAAAGCTACATCATTATACAATCACCTTCAAGAAACATGGCTACTGGAACACAGCTCTAGTTTCAGGCAGTTCCCTCTAGCCTAATATGCTTTAAATTAAAAACGAGATATCTATGCAATGCATAAGAATAACCTCCAGGATAACCTCTCAACTCTGTTTGAAATCTCTCAACCACTGTCACTCTATTTTGTCTCATTTCTCTCTTCCCCCTTTCAGTCGAGAAGGTTTTCTCAATCCCTTCATGCTGAGTTCCAGCTTATTCTAAGATTTGTGTCCGAGGGAGTCATGCCCCACATAAAGAGGGGGAGGGCAGTGAGTTTGCTTGCCATGTTGGCTAAGAGAGAGATAGGCCACATCTGAGCAACAAAAGAGGTTCTCTAGGAGTGACTCTTAGGCATAAATTTAAGTAGGCCTAGTCTATTCTTTGTGGGGATAAGTTTCACACGAACAAACCGCAAGATTGAGGGCTTGGCCTATTGATTTGGCTGTCCCCACTGCTTGTGAGAATATCAGGAATTCTCCAAATGGGGAAGTTGAATTTTCCCCCTTTCTCTCTGTTCCCCCAAGGGGACTTTGCAAATACTTTTTTATTCACTGTTCAAATCACTCTGGGATTTATCAGGGCAATACTTGGATAAACCTACAAAATCTCATGCCCTATTCAAGGTTCCATCACTTATGGTGTTCAATTAAACTGTCCATATAAGTTATATTAGAAATGCACTAGTCAAAATATAAATTTTGTACCAAATAAACATTTTTTGCTTTAGTCTCACACATAAATTAAAGTTTTAAAATACGAACTACCATCTATTTTCAGCACCCTGCAATATTGACATTCCTTTGTTCTTCCTCATGCAAAAACATTTTTAAATTTGCACATGTAGTCACCATCATTGCACACTCTAGGCATTTGGAGGGGTTTTTGAAGGGAATGGGGGAATGGCAGGCAGACATCACCTGTTAATTATGTGACAGTATGTCCTCTGGCCTCCTTGCCGGTCAGAGGGACTTTGATAACCAAGGCAAGCTGTTCTCACAGAGATTACCACTGAAGCCAGGAGGCAGGAACACTGGGGATGGGTGGGGTGGGGTGGGGGCCCTCTGGCTACAGGAGTCAGGGCTGGCAGGGGTGCAGCCTTGGCATAGTCTGATTCCACCTCTGAGGGGTTGCACCTTGGATACTCAAGCCAAATGTCCACGTGCCCCTCCATCACACCTTCACCCAGGAAGTCACTGAGCCTTGCAGATTCCTCCTCAGTGAGATGGCTGCCCCATTGCTGACACGCCATTTCTAGCTTCATGTATCTCTCACCTAGACTACTGCTATCACTTCCCAAGTGATGCTTCTACCTCCAGCCTCTTACTGCTTCTAACCTGCCCTGGACTCACCCAGCTCGGGTTCTCCCCTAAAACTGCCAGGGAAACTGACTGCTTCTTTCCTCTGCTCCAAACCCCTGAACTGCTAACCAATTCCAACCCAAACACACAGTTCGGGATTCAGGCCATCCCTGAGGTGCCCCTAATCTGATTTCCAAGCCTTAGCTTCCAGCACTCCCCTGCATGTGTTTTATGCTCTGCCAGGCTGCACTGTTCCCCACCCCCCACCCCCTCCCTGCTTTTCTCAGCACCTTAGTTCCTCCAGGGGCAGTGCCACTGGCCCTCCCTCTTGTTAACACCTCTCCCTGTGAAAACCCTTGTCATCCACCCAGGCCCAGCTCAGAAGCCTGCCTCAGCAGAGAAGACCTGCCCAACCTCCTAAACAGAACCAATCCCCTCATCCTCTCCTCCCAGATGACTTAATTCATTATATTTCATGTATTCTCTTAAGGACTCGGTCCTACTTACTGAGCTTTGTCGTGTGCCAGACATTCTGAATACAAAGATGAACAAGACCCAGATTCCAGCTCTGAGGTGCTGACTCGGTGGGGAGATGGTTGTGCCACTAGATTTTAACAATGGGATCTGGCAATAGCAGAGGTGTGAGGGGCTGCTGCGAGGCCCAGAGAAAGCTGGGCATGAGGAGAAGGCCTTTGGGAAAGAGGCTACAGGCAGGTGGGCTGACTGTGAGGACCCTGGAGGCCAGGCTGAGCAGCTGGGATGACATCTGCAAATAGCTGGGAACCAAGGAAGAGTTTTAAGCAAGAGTGAGTGAAAGCTTAGATCGCCGTTTTATGTCTCTTTGTTTTTTTTCAAGAAGGTTTAACTCCAGCAGCATGTGCAAGAGGCCTAGCATCCTCCCGGGAGTTGGGACATTCTAATAGTTCTAGGAATATTTCAGTGGACCTTGGCATGCAGCATGTCCCCCTAGTCACTTGTTTCCTTGTAGCCAGTGCGCGGCACAGAGCCTGGCACAGAGCCTGGCACACAAGAGAAGCTGGGTAATAGCTGCTGGTTTGATCGGCAGGTGATGCTGGCTCACAAAACCACGATGAACTGGGCTCTCCCTGGGTCATTCAAGAAGCACCCAGGGGCGGAGCCGCACTCCCCAGGCAGCCACTCACCCATCAGACAGGACGCCCTCCGCGATCTCACACACCAGAACAAAGAGCAGCACGAAGGTCAGGACCCAGCGCAGGTTGTGCCCGGGGAAGTGGAGCCACGTGCTGTGGTGGATGTGCACCTTGGAGCTCTGACTGCCCCATCCTGCAGAAAGACACGGCAAGAGGCCAGTGGGCTGGCCCACCTGGAGGACGGTGCTTGGACCCCAGGAGGGACCCGCTGTGCACTGGGTCCACCAAGGGCAACGGGCAGCATGCACATTTGTACACCCGTGAATGAGGATGGCTAAGTCAAGTGTGCATGAACGATAAACCATATATGCAGCAACCCCATTTTATATCCTGGCTTCTCATGTGACAAATCAGCAGATAACAAAACCATTTGGTTGAGAACAGAAGTGTAAAGGCAGGTACAGTTGTTGACACACTATGACCATGTCACACATGCTTCCTTCCTATTTCTGTCTAGTTGTTTGTCTTTGTCAATAGACAAATACATTTGTCTTTGTCATTTGCTTCTGTAGCACTCTTCTCTTTTAAATTTAATTTTGTGACAATCTTTCTTTTCCTCCCAAAAGCTGTATATGAATTTAAAGGTTCTTCTTTTTTCATAATTAAAGTAAATCAACACATTTTGGGGGAATTAGGGGTCACCCTGTGATTTGACAGAGCTGGCGGGCTTGTGGAATTTGAGATCTTGAAGTACAACAAAGGGGACCCTACTTCGGAGGCGCGCACAGTTGTCTTGGCAGCGGCACCCAACTTTGCAGGTGGCTTTCGAGCCGCCAGGGTCCCTGCGCCCGCGAGTCGGGGCTGCCAAGCTGTGCGCCCCCGAGACGCGCCAGAGTCAGGTGGCAGCAGAAGGGGACCCAAGTCCCTGGCTCCCGCCTCGCCTCGCCCAGAACGCGCGGGACCCCGGACTGTCAGAGGACAGACTGCCAGTTGTCTGGCTCATTCCCGGGAAAGCCAGGGTTTGCAGGGCCTTCATCCCGGCTTCCGAGGCGCAGGATACCCGTCTCCCTGGGCCCAGCTGCGGCCGGCAAGGAGGGTGCCTTGGGGGAGGGGTGACCGTGGCTCACTGCCTAGAGCCACCGAGGGGCGGCGCGGCCCCCTTCCCCACCTTCCCAGCGCGGGCCGGGACTTCTGCTTCCCCCCCCCTCCCCGCACCTTCCCATCTCAACTCTCCGGGGGGCAGGGACGTCCTCAGCGATCGGAGGCACCTCAGGAGGCGCTGGGGTTGGGGCCTGCCAGGGGAGCGAGGGGATGAGCGGGCGTGCGAGGGCGGGGGACCCCGGGACCCCCGGAGAGAAGCGAGCGGCGGGCAGCGGGGCGCGGAGGGGATGCCGAGTGGTGCTGCGCGCGGAGCCGCCTCCTCCATCCCCGCCTCCCCCCGGCCCTCCCCCGCTCCGCTCCTCCCGGGCGAGCTCACCGATGAAAAGGATGGGGAAGGTGATGAAGAGCAGGAAGACGTGCGGTACCACGTTGAGCGCGTCCACGAAGCAGCCGTTGTTGAGGACGCCCTGGTCCACCCGGTAGGCGGCCGAGTGGTTCTCGCTGCCGCAGAAGGCCAAGGGCATGGCGGCGCGGGCGCGGGCGCGGGCTCGGGCTGGCTCCGTGCGCCTCCCGCGCCTCTGTCCCTCGCTGCTCAGCTACCCGGCCGGGGCAGTCGGGCCCCCGCCCCACCCCCCCGCGGGCCCCGCCCCGCAGGCCCTCCCGCTCCACCCCAACCCAACAAACCCCGCCCCGCTGCACTACCTGCGGGGCCGCGGGGCGGGGGGCGGGGGGCGGGGTGGCGGGGAGCTGGACCCGCCCAGCCACGCGGGGACCCGCGTTCCAGCAGCGGCCTCCCGCGCGCGGAGATGAGTGCGGGGACGCTCTCTGAGTGGCCGCTAAGCGCGTGCGCTGGGGGAGGGAGGAGGCCAGGCTAGGTGGGTGGTGGGTGGTGGGTGGGCACGCCCCAGTCTGGGTGGGAGGATGAGGGGCGCGGAGAGGGATGAAGGAGTGCAGGCTCCTAATGGGCAGGTTCGAGGTCCCGAGTGTGAGGTCTGGGCGTGGCGCGGGAGGATGTAGGGTGGAAGATCCTGGTGGGGGCTGAACGACACAACCGCCCACCCCACCTGCACAGAAAAGCAGTGGAGAACGTTAGCTGGCGAGCACTCGGGCTATTTTCAAAAGTGGTCCCAGGAAAAAGGGCCTTAGTGGGAAAACTGGTGAAATAAAGTCTTGAATTTAGTGATTAGGAATGCATTAAGGTTGGTTTTTTTAGTTTTGGCAAAAGTATCGTGGTAACGTACGATGTTAACATTAGGAAAAACTGGGTGAGATGGGAACTCAATGGACTATTTTTTGCAACTTATCTGTAAATGTAAGATTAATCTAAAATAAAAGTTTATTTTTAAAAAATATTGTGGTCCCAGGTGGGCAGGGGCGTTCTAGATGCTTTCACTAAAGGACCTCCCCACACCCCTGCTAATTGCAGATTATAATTTCTCCCGTTTTTTTTCTGGAGAGGAAACTGAGACTCAGGGAGGTTACAAGACCGACCCAAGGTCGCACTGCTAGCGAGTGGGGAAGAATCTGAACCCAGTTCTTCAGATTCCCCATCCCATCTCCATATCCTGTTTCTAATTTGCTAGAACCCTGCAACAACCCTCAGGCAAACAGGTAGAATGGTTCCAGCCCCAGGCTTAAAGAGAGGCGTTTTGGGAATCCGAATTAGATGTATGGTGAAAGCAGCAGTGGGGAGGGGCTTGAAAAGGGGATGCCCTCTTAAACTCTACCCCAGCACCTGACTCCAAACCAGCTTAAGAGGTGCAAGGACCTCAAGAAATTGTAAAGATAATGTTATGCTTTCTTACATTTTCTGGAGAGATTCTCATGGACTCTGTGGCTCAAAGTTTTTGTCCTTTGAAGAAAGAAAAGAAAATGAGATTTTAGGTAAGATATAAGAAAAGCTTTCTTAGTTCGGGGCATGGAGCTTGTTCTGAGGCCCCCAGCCGTTCCTGGAGGCTGTCAGGGCAAGGACTCTTCTCTACCCAGAGCTCTGGAGAGGCAAGAGCAGAACCAGGCACCAGGGCAGGGTGGGGTGGGGAGGGGGGTGTTGGGTGAACAGCCTGGCGTGGGGGTGGGGGAACAGGAGCTCAGGGTCTCAAGGCCTCAGACCATCTCTGACTTCAGGAAATCTCCCAGAAAGATGTTTCCTGCAGCATCAGCCAAAATAGTGGCAATAGATTTCCAGCACCAGGGGCAGAAGTTAATTTTTACCTGGGTGAATGCAGCTGCTGAAATGGTGTAGCTTTGTAGACAGAGCCAAGTGGTAAAAAGCTTGAGAGATAATGTCAGGTGAAGAAGCGGGAAATAAGATGGAGTGTTTCCTACGATTAAACCATATTAAATATGTATGTTTGAATGCACGCCTGCAGGGGAAGGCCACACTTGGAAATGAATGTTGCCTTAAGGAAGTGCCCATTATGAAGCTATTGCTGGGGTTGTTGTTATTATCAGCCCCTTTCTTGACAAAAATGACAGATGAGGTTCAGAGAGAGGAGGTAATTGTCCATGATCACCCAGCAAGAGTGCTGCTTTTAGTTGTTTTTTTTTCCCCCACATTTTCTGCAGTGTTATTTTTTGTAGTTACCATTTCAGTTTTTCACACTCCCGGCAATGCTATTTTTCTTTTCAGTGATAATAACAGACATATTTTTAAAGAACAAGGTCCTGGCTTCATTTCTCCTGGTGTGTGATTTTGCTCAAGTCAGCATTCCAGCTTCAGTTTCCTCATTTCTAAACAAAGAAAATGGTAATAATGACCCCAGAAGAGTAGACTGAGATCATGAGTGTGAA
>PVIY010046698.1:0-18305 GCA_004026745.1 Myrmecophaga tridactyla
CTCTGTTTGGAATCTCTCCGCCATTGACACTTAGTCTCATTTCACTCTTCCCCCTTTGGTCGAGAAGGTTCTCTCAATCCCTTGATGTTAATTCTCAGCTCATTCTAGGGTTTTTTTCCGTCCCTTGATGCTGAATCTCAGCTCATTCCAGGATCTCTGTCCCACGTTGCCAGGAAGGTACACATCCCTGGGAGTCATGGAGGACCTCTTTCTTATTCTGTGCTCCCTGTGTTTCAATTGTTGAAATGAGCTATATAGTAGGTTGAATTAGATTATACACTACAGAATATTTTAGTTCCAGATCAAGCCCCTCTTTCTATGGTCTCAAAGTATATATGTGGTTCTAAAATATAGACTTTGTCTTCCTTACCTTTATGTTGTGAATTACTTTAACCCCAACAGTTCAGCTTCATTCTTATCTCTAAATATCAGGTTATATATATAAAACAGTTTCTCAAAATCCAGAAATAATAATCACCACTCCAGACTTAATGTGTCTGCTCTAAAAACTTATACTCTAGGCCCCTGTTTTCTTATAAGCATTTTCTAAAGGTGACCACACCATTCATGTTCTTTTGTTTCTGGCTTATTCTGTCTCACCAAATTCCACATGTTCATGCACATCATTGCATGCCTCTCAACTTTGTTCCTTTTTGTAGCAGCACAACTTTCATTCATAGGTATACACCATTGTTCACCAATCTACTTCTCTTTCAGTGCATCCTTCAGCTGCCTGCATTCATCAAACATCAGGTAGAGGGCCCAAAGTCCACAGTCCATCAACATTCTCAATTTTAGATAATTTCATTGTTCCCAAGAGAAAGAAAATCAGTAAACATTCCCTCACCAAATAGAAGATCTAAGCCTCCTTTTAACTCTTGTCCCTCCCCCCATTATTTACCTCTGCTGTTGGAGGTAGTGCTGATGGTTTCCTTTTGAACATAGCTCATAGTATGCAATAGCAGATTTACCCCTGTACCCAGGACTTAAACACTCTTTGTACAAGAATCATATCTTTGAAGTAATTCTTGTGAGAACTAATTCATATTTCTAGTGTTAATCAGTGGGACACATAGGTCTATACCACCCCTTTCAATCTTATTCATCTTCAGTGTAGTAATATGACTTATAAACCCACTAGAGAACCACCTTCACTCTTATCTATTCCCTTACGTTGGAGTTCAAACTCATTAGGTAATTGTTCACCCATCTCTGGTTTCTATGTATCTCTAAGTCCCTTATATTCTGTATTATAAGCCTCTGATTATACCTTTATGCTGGTCATAAAAGTGGAACCATACAGTATGTATCCTTTTGTGTCTGGCTAATTTCACTCAGCATTATGTCCTCAAGGCTCATACATCTTGTCATGTGCTTCAGGACGTCATTTTGTCTTACTGACTGCTGCATAATATTCCATTGTATGTATACACCACATTTTGTTGATCCACTCATCTGTTGATGGGTATTTGGTTTGTTTCCATCTTTTGGTGATTGTGAATAATGCTGCCATGAACATCGCGTGCAAATCTCTGTTTGTGTCTTGTTTTCAGCATTTCAGGGTATATACCAAATAGTGCTATTGCTGGGCAATAGAGCAGCTTGAAATTTCATTTCCTAAGGAACTGCCAAACAGTCTTCCATAGTGACTGCACCATTTTATATTCCCACTAGCAGTGCATAAGTGTCTCAGTTTCTCCACATCCTTTCCATCATTTATAGTTTACTATTTGTTAATAGTAGCCATTCTTATAGGTGTGAGGTGGTAGTCATTGTAGTCTTGAACTACATTTCCCTTAGAGCCAATGAAAATGAACTTTTGAGCCACCTGTATTTGCTCTTCTGAAAAATGCCTATTCATATCTTTAGCCCATTCTATAATTGGGTTGTTCTTTTCTTGTCGAGTTGTATGATTTCTTTGTATATACAGGAAATCAAACCTTTGTCCTATATGTGATTTCCAAATATTTTCTCCCATTGAGTTGGCTGCCTCTTCACCTTTTTGACAGTCTTTTGAAGTGCAGAAGCATTTGATTTTGAGGAGTTCCCATTTATCTGTTTTTTCTTTTGTTGCTTGTGCTTCGGGTGTAAACTTTAGGAAGCTATCTACTATTACTAGGTCTTGAAGATGTTTCCTTACATTTTCTTCTAGAAGCTTTATGGTGCTAGTTCTTAAATATTTAGGTGTTTGATACACTTTGAGTTAATTTTTGTGTAGCATATACAGTAGGGTTCCTCTTTCCTTCTCTTGAGTATTGATATCTCGTTCTTCCATGCCCAGTTATTGAAAAGACTATTTTATCCCAGTTCAGAGGATTTAGGTGTCTTGTCAAAAATCAGCTGACCATAGATTTGGTGGTCTATTTCTGCACTCTTTATTCAGTTCCATCGGTCAATATTTCTATCTTTGTAGCAGCACCATGCTGTTTTGACCACTGTGGCTTTATAATAGGTTTTAAAGTCAGGGAGTGTTAATGCTCCCACTTCTTTCTTCTTTTTCAGGATGCTTTTATCTATCCAGGGGTCTCTTCCCCTTCCAAATGAACTTGAGAGTTAGCTTTTCCAAATCTTTAAAGTAGGTTGTTGAAATTTTATTGGTACTGTGTTGAATCTGTAGATCAATTTAGGGAGAATTGACATCTTAACTATATTTAGCCTCCCTATACATGAGCAGGGAATGTCTTTCTACCTATTTAGATCTCCTTTGATTTCTTTTTGCAGTGTTATGTAGTTTTTTTGTATACAAGTCCATTATGCCCCTAGTTAAGTTCATTGCTAAGTACTTGATTCTTTTAGTTGCTATTTTGAATGAAATGTTTTCCTTAACTGACTCCTCAGCGGGGTCATTGCTTGTGTATAGAAATGTTACTGAGTTTTGTACATTAATTTTGTATCCTGCACCTTGCTGAATTTGTTGATTAGCTCAAGTATGTTTGTTGTAAATCTCAGGATCCTCCTGGGTATAGTATCATATTACCTGCAAATAATGAAAGTTTTATTTCTTCCTTTCCAATTTGGATGCCTTTTATTTCTTTGTCCTGCCTGATTGCTCTAGCTAGAAATTCTGGCACAATGTTGAGAGATGGTGGTGACAGTTGGCATCCTTGTCTTGTACCTGATCTTAGGGGGAAAGCTTTCAGCCTCTCTCCATTGAGTATGATGCTGGCTATTGGTTTTTCATATATTCCTTTTATTATATTGAGATAGTTACCTTTGATTCCTATCTTTTGGTATTTTTTATCAGAAAAGGATGCTGAATTTTGTCAAATGCTCTTTCAGCATCAATCGAGATGATCATGTGATAATTGATTTTCTTGTGTTGAACCATTCTTGCATTCCTAGTATAAACCCCACTTGCTCATGGTGTATAATTCTTTTAATGTGCTGTTGGATTTGATTTGCTAATATTTTATTGAGAATTTTTGTATCTATGTTCATTAGGGAGATTAGCCTGTAGTTTTCCCTTCTTAAAGCATCTCTACCCCGTTTGGTATTAAAATGATATTAGCTTCATAAATGAATTAGGTAGAGTTCCTTTTTCCTCAATTTTTTGGAAAAGTTGAGCAGGATTAATGTTAGTTCTTTGTGGAATGTTTAATAAAATTCCCCAGTGAAGCCAGCTGCCCCTAGACTTTTCTTTGTAGGAAGATTTTTAATGACTGATTGAATCTCTTTATTTGTGATTGGTTTGTTGAGATCTTCTCTTTCTTCCTGAGTCAGTGTAGCTTGTTTTAGTGTCTCCAGAATTTGTCCATTTCACCTAAGTTGTCTAGTTTGCTGGCATATAGTTGTTCATAGTATCCTCTTATGATTTCTTGTATTTCCTCAGGGTCTGTGGTAATGCACCCCTTCTCATTTCTCATTTTGTTTATTTGCATCTTCTCTCTTTTTTCTTTGTCAGTCTTACCAGTGGCCCATTAATTTTATTGGTTTTTTTTCAAAGAACCAGCTGTTGGTTTTATTGATTCTTTCTATTGTTCTTTTGTTCTCCCATTCATTTATCTCTGCTTTAATCCTTGTTATTTCTCTTCTTCTATTTGTTTTGGGGTTAATTTGCTGTTTTTTTCTCAAGTTCCTCCAGGTATGCTATTAAGTCCTTTATTTTTGCTCTGTCTTGTTTTTTAATATAGGCATCTAGAGTAATAAATTTCCCTCTCAGTAAATCCTTTTCCACATCTCATAAGTTCTGATAAGTTGTATTCTCATTTTCATTCATCTCCAGAGAGCTACTGATTTCCCTAGCAATTTGTTCTTTGACCCACTGGTTGTTTAAGAGTGTGTTATTTAATCTCCACATATTTGTGAATGTTTTCATTCCTTGGTGGTTATTGAGATCCAGCTTCATCCTGTTGTGATCAGAGAAAGTGCTTTGAATAATTTCAATGTTTTTAAATTTATAGAGACCTGTTTTGTGCCCCAGCATATGATCTATCCTGGAGAATGTTCCATGAGCACTAGAGAAGAATGTATAACCTTGTGCTTTAGGGTACAATGACCTATATATGTCTGTTGGTTCTACTCATTTACAAAATTATTTAACTTCTCTATTTTCTTGTTGATCTTCTGTCTGGTTGTTCTATCTATAGAGGAGAGTGGTGCATTGAAGTCTCCTACTATTTTTGTTGAAATATCTATTGCTCCCATCAGTTTTGCCAACATCTGTCTCATGTACTTTGGAGCTCCTTGATTGGGAGCATAAACATTTATGATTGTTATATCTTCTTGGTGAATTGACCTTTTAATTAGTATATAGTGCCTTTCTTTGTCTCTTGTGATGTCTTTACATTTCAAGTGTATTTGTCTAATTTAAGTATAGCTACTCCTGCTTTCTTTTGGTTACAACTTGTGTGGAAAATCTTTTTCCACCCTTTCACTTTTCATCTATTTGTGTCTTTGTGTCTAAGATGAATCTCTTGTAAGCAGCATATAGCTGGATTATGTTCCTTAATCCATTCTGCCAATCTGTATCTTTTTAAAAAAATTATGAATAAAACTAATAAACATACAATATGAACACTCTTTCTTTATCACAGTTTTATATTCATCATCATGATCATTTCTTAGAACATTTGCATCAATTCAGAAAAAGAAATGAAAAGAAAACAGAAAAACAATCATACATACCATATCCCTACCCCTCCCTTTCATTGATCACTAGCATTTCAATATACTTAATTTATTTTAACATTTGTTCCCCTTATTAGTTATTTATTTTAAATTCATATATCTTACTCATCTGTCCATAAGGTAGATGAAAGAAGCATCATACACAAGGTTTTCACAATCACACAGTCACACTGTGAAAGCTTTATCATTATACAATCATCCTCAAGAAACATGGCTACTGGAAAGCAGCTTTACATTTTCAGGCAGTTCCCTCTAGCCTCTCTGTTACCCCTTAACTAAAAACGTGCCAATCTGTATCTTTTAGTTGGTAAGTTTAGTCTGTTAACATTCAAAGTTATTACTGAAAAGGTGTTTCTTGATTCCACCATCTTATTTCTTTTATTTTATTTGTCAGATCTATATATTCTTTTCCCTCTTTCTCTTTGTGTTCTTTAAATTACTCTTAGTGGTACTCTTCAATTCTGTGCCCTCCTCCTTGTAGGGCCGGTCTCTTGTTGACAAATTCTTCCAGGACTTCTTTGTCTGTGAAAACTTTAATCTCTCCCTCAGTTTTGAAGGACAAAATTTGGTTGGGTACAGAATTTGGGGCTGGAAGGCTTTCTCTTTCAGAATCTTGAATATGTCATATCACTGCCTTCTCACCTCTAAGGTGCTAATTGAGTAGTCTGAACTCAGTCTTACTTGGTTTCCCTTATATGTAGTAGATTGTTTTTCTCTTGCTACTTTCGGATTTTCTGTTTCTCTTCAACATATGACAGACTGATTAGTATGTGCCTTGGGGAAGTACTATTTGGGTTTATTCTGTTCGGAGTTCATTGGGTTTCTTTGACGTGTATATTTATATCCTTTATGAGGGTTGAGAAATTTTCCCTCATTATATCCCCAACTATTTTTCCTAGTCCTTTACTCCTTTTTTCTTCTTCTGGGACACCAGTGATTCTTATATTGGTGCACTTTGTTTTGTCTATCATTTCCCTGAGATCCTATTCCATTTTTTCCATCTTTTTTGACATTTGTTGTTTTGAGTCTTTAAAGTCAGTTATCCTTTCCTCTATATCACTTATTCTTTCTTCTGTCTCTTCAAATCTGGTGTTGTGTGCCTCTAGTATGTTTTTTATTTGTCAACAGAGTCTTTAATCTCTGTGATGTCTGCTATTTTTCTATTTATTCTTTCAAATTCTTCTTTATGCTATTCTACTGTCTTCTTGATCTCCTTTATGTCATTTGTTATCCCACTTATTTTATTAAGTAGAGTTGTATGAACATCCTTGATTAGTTGTTCCAATGTCTGTGTCTTCTCTGGTGTTTTAATGTGGTCATTAGGTGGGGCTATATCTGTCTGCATTGTGATATGCTTAGTGACCTTCTGCTGGCTTCATTGCATGTAAATATCTTGATTGATTTACTTTGGGAGTTGATTTCTTTCAGTAGTCTAATGCCTTGTGTTTGTGAGGTGGATGTACAGCAGGGAGCAGGGTATGGGGTGGGACAGTCGGTGTAGTGATTTGTTTGAGGGCAGGCATAGTTGTAGGTTGGGGATGTTATGCTGATGCTTGTGAATGTGGGCCCCCAGCGGCCAGGGAGGATGTAGCTGTATGGGTTCACTGGTCTGGGGTTTGTAAGCTTGGTGTGTGCTGGTCTAAGGCATAAGGCCTTTTATGCACATGTGTGGAACTGTGGCAGCAGGTTGATATTTCGCCTTCGTGGACTGGGGGCAGATGTGACCTGGCTGTGCAGGTCAGCACTTTCTCAGAGCTGAGAAGTGTGGATGAGGGCCGTGCACATGCATGGTTCTAAGACTGCTGTAAAGTGCAGTTCACAGAGCTGAATGACATGATTGGGGGGCCATGCATCTAAGATTGCCATAAACTATGTGCAGAGCTCAGTTGGGGTGGAGTGAGGCTGTGCGATATTATGGGCAGGGAGTCAGGGGTAGCCTAGGTTTGGAGGTTAGTGCCCACAGTCATTATGCTCTGGCAACATCCTGCAGGGAACAGGGAAGGGGAAGTAGTGCTCAGGAGGGATGCAGGAGAGGTGGGTTCAGTTGCACTTGGGGTGGGGGTGTGGGGCAGGTAGGTGCACTGGTAGCTGGTGGGGTGGGAGTGCCTGGAGTGCAGTGAATGGAAGCGGGTGATGGGGTTCAGGGGTGAGATGTTGGGTGAGTTGTGCAGTCACAGGACTGCTCTGGTGAGGGTAGCATGCCCAAGGAAGATGGCCTGGCTTCCTTCCTAGTCCCTGGCTCCCATCCATGCACTTCTGTGGGCTCCGTGGCTCTGCACCTCCACATTAGGCTCCAGCTTTCTGCCTCTCATATCCTTGGCCTCTGCAACCAGGGCTGCCACATGTGGTGCAGAAGGCTCTCCCAGGTCAGCTACACTCCTGAATTGCCACCTCAGTTGCCCTCCTGTCCCTTCTCTAACTTTTCCATGGAGCAGGGCTAATCTCGAGCTACTCTATTCAGCCATCTTTCTGGAAGTTCTGCTTACTGAGAGTCTTAATGAGACAAGAAGAGGCAAGTTTGAATCCCTTTCTTTTGGGCATTTTCCCAAATTACAGAAAAGAGCATGCTCCTTCCCAGGACCTAGGACATGTGCTTTGCTCTTTATAGAGCTAGGTCATCCAGATATCATTTGAAGTCTCCCTGCCTCCTCAAGATCAAGGTCAAAACAATGGCTAGGGAACTCTAAAGCTCTTCCGAAGATGATGCAAATTCCTAGGAGCTTGTGTTTTTAGGCTACCTCAGGCTTTACAATCATTCTACTGTGCAACTTCTTTGCTACATTCCATTTCAAGTCCATCCTGAAATTCAAACTTACCCTCAATATCCACCCCAGAATCATCACTCACATACAGCATTTATGCATTTTTGAGGCCATTTCTGAAGTTTTGTTGAAGGGGAAGAGAGCCTTCTACCATTTCCCATTTTTTCTTCCTCTCCTTTTTCAGCTCCTCCCTTTTGCATTGAGTCAGTCACTAAAACACCAACTTTTTTGCCTCCTATTGTACAAAATTTTTTATCCTTTTCTAATGTGTAAACCTGAAATTCTCATGTATATGGGGATGTTCTCCAAAATAAAGACATTTCTTTCCTTAACTGAAATTCTGGGGCCATTACTAAAATGATAATTTTTTTTTTTTTACTTCTTCATGCCTGGAAGAAGAGTCAGGATTCAATAAAAACATGACCCTTTTGAAAGTGTTCAATAATTCCAGCCAATAATTACATGGAATCTTGAATAGGGCATGAAATCTTGTTGGCTTGCACAAGTTATTGTGATGCCTCAATATATCTCAGAGTATTTTGGGCAGAGAATAAAAAAGTATTTGCAATGTCCCCTGAGGAACTGGGGAGGAAGGAGGAAATATTAAACTTCCTTATCTGGGGAATTCCTGATATTCTCGCAAGCAGTAGGGACAACCAATTCAATGGGCTGAACTCTCACTTTTGGGGTTTGCCCCTATGAAACTTATTCCTGCAAAGGAGAAACTAAGCCTACTTAAAATAATGCCTCAGAGTTACCCCCAGAGAACCTCTCTTTTGTCACTCAGATATGGCCTCTCTCTCTAAGCCAACTTGGCAAGTAAGCTCATTGCCCTCCCTCCTACATGAGACATGACTCCCAGTCATGTAAATCTCCCTGATAACAAGGGACAGGACTCCCAGTATTCACCAGGACCTGGCATCATGGGTTCAAGAAAGCCTTCTTGACCAAAAGGGGGAAGAGAGAAATGAAACAAAATAAAGTTTTTGTGGCTGAGAGATTTCAAACAGAATTGAGAGGTTTTCCTGGAAGCTTTTCCTATATATTATATAGCTATCCATTTTTAGTTTATGGTGTATTGGAGTGGGTGGAGGGAAGTACCTAAAACTGTTGAGCTGTGTTTCAATAGCCTTGATTCTTGAAGATGATTCTATAACTATATAGTTTTTACAATGTGACATGTGATTGTGAAAACCTTGTCTCTGATGCTCCTTTTATCCAGGGTATAAACACATGACTAAAGAAATAAGGATAATTAAATAAATAATCTTGTGGGGTAAAGGGTAAAAAAGAATCAGGTAGATTGAAATACTAATAGTAGTCAATGAGAGGGAGGGGTAAGGAGTATGGGATGTAGGAGTTTTTCCTTTTTTTTTTTTTTTTTTTTTTTTTTTTTTACTTCTTTTTCTGGAGTGATGCAAATATTCTAAAATGATCATGGTGATGAATATACAGCTATGTGATGATATTGTGAGCCATTGATTGTACGCCATGTATGGACTGTAAGTGTGTGGAGATTCCTCAATAAAACTACTTAAATAAAAAAATAATTCTGGGTGGCTGCCGTGGCTCAGCAGGCAGAGCTCCAACCTGCCATGCTGGAGGTCTGGAGTTCGATCCCTGGTGCCTCCTGCCCATATGCAAATAAAAAATAAATAAATAAATAAATAAATAAATAAATAATTCCAACCAAAACAGGGTAAGGAAGGCATACAGGGAGAGGGATACCAAAAAGGCATTATAACCCTGAATAGTCAGCATATTCCTTTGTCAACAAGCCCCAAATCCTTAGCATAGTACAAATGTTCCTTGCCTATTTCTCCACTTTTCCACAGGCCACCTGCCCTCAAGCCCTATGTTTCAGGCATTCAAATTACAGGCTGTTCCATATCTTTTCCCATGTTTTTTCTCATGTCTACATGTTCTTTCTATCTATCTATCTATCTATCTATCTATCTATCTATCTATCTATCTATCTATCTATCTATCTATCTATCTATCTATCTATCTAATCTATCTGTCTGTCTGTCTGTCTGTCTATCTATCTATCTATCTATCTATCTATCTATCTATCTATCTATCTATCTATCTATCTATCTATCTATCTATCTATCTATCATGTATCATCCAAGGCCAAGGCCAGATCTGTGTGAGAGTGTGATCAGGCACGTGTGTACACACCCCAAAAACAAGTTTTCACATTCAATTGTGGTTGATTCCATGTGCAGGATTCTATCCTTCCAAGATGACTAACATTAAATGCTATTAAGATAGGTCTACCATCTGTCTCCCTGTCCCCCAAGATCCCTTCAAACCTTCCTTTTGGTCCTGCCATTGTGCCTGGAAGTGTGCCTAAGGCTCTTCACCTTAAGACAAACTGGCTCTATAAGTTCAGCCCATCATTTGCCCAGTACTACCCATTCTCCAACTCAGCAAACTACTGTCTTCTGGAGATATTATAAAAGCATTTGAAAATTGTAAACTGTCTATGTCAACAGGAAGCCATACATGTTAGTTCTCTAAAACCTCCCACAACCTGATCTTTCCCCAAAATGCAGCTCATGGCACAACCTGCATTGGGAATCACTTTGGGGCTTGCTAAGAATGAAGATACTAGGCTCTTCTTAGGCTCTCTGCCACAATATGTCCCAAGAAGCTTTTTCATTGGCAAAGAGAGCTACTGTTCTTCTAATCCTCCTAGATCCTTTATTTTCATCTGGGGTTCAGTCCTTTGGCTTGTTGTGTCCTGTTGGCTTTCATAGGCAGTCTGCAGGCCCTGCACTTACCATGGATCTGGCTCCAGAATTGTCCCTCCAGGGAAGCAACTATGGATTATTTGTGAGTTGGCCCACCATTCATCATGCACATTCTGAGATAGCTTTGCCTGGATGGACTCTGTGATCCTAATCTTACCTGAAGACAGCCTGCTGAGCAGAGACTGGCTGCAATTCCCTCAGCTGCTGATGCTTTTTTAACCTCTAATAACTTTATGACTCTAAAAAGCCCTTGGATTTATACTAAACACAGGCAGAGAAATCCAATAGTTTTCTCCTTCAATACCTGTTACTTCACCCACAGCTACTGCAGAGGGCCTGTAAGAAGGGCCAGATTCTGTGAATCAATTTCTAAAATAACTTCTCCATATTTTATCTGCTCTTGGTTCTCCTGTTCCCATCACTCTGGTGGTTGCAGATGCTTCTCTTGGCATCTAGAATTTAGCAGATCCTTCTGGATTTGGTGCTCTGGATTGTTCCTGTGTTCCCACATCTGTTTTTGCCTGGAATGATACCTTGGCTTTCCCTTCTCATGCCCCTTAAGTACAGACCAGCCTCATCCCACTTTTTGCTCTTCCCAACTCTGACTTATAGACCTGAAGAGAAACTTAAGATAAACAACTTGGGTCCTTCACTGGAAAACCAGGTGAATAAAAAGGGCTAAGACCTTTGGATGGGATTTGTTTTTCAGTTTTTTCTTATTGTGTACCATTAAGAGAAACTAATTAAGATTATGCAAGATGAATATTTTAATAGAACTTCAAAGAAAGAAACAAAAGGAGGAGTCACATACTAATTGGTGAGAATTCATTACAATCACACATGGGGAGGGGGTGCAAGGGTAGGTCAGTGGTAGAATTCTTGCCTGCCATGCAGAAGACCTGATTTCAATTCCTGGTTTATGTACTTCCCCCAAAAAACAAACAAACAAACAAAAATTCAACAAATGGTGCTGCAATAATGAGATACTCACATGGAAAAAGAATTGAAATGTGACCCTGCTATACAGCATGCAAAAAAAAAAAAATAATAGCATATGGGGACTCAGAGTACCACAGGAAGTCACTTTCTTACCCTTATTGGCTTTGTGATCACCCCAGATATTCCAATAATGTCATATGCCTGAGCTTTAGAGAACAACAGTAACCTTGTCTGAAGTGACAAGCTCTCATGTGGTTCACCTAGCAGGGATGCTCCCAAAAAGGATGTTTAATTGCATTAATCAGAATGTTCTACCCCTAAAGGGCAAAGTTCAGAGCACTGCCTCAGAGCACAGGGCCTCTGTTGCAGTTTTCTAGGGCTGTCATAACAAAGTACCACAAACCAGGTGGCTTAAAATAACAGAAATTTGTTCTCTTGAAGTTCTGGAGACTATAAGGCCAAAATCAAGGTGTCAGCAAGGCCATGATCTCTCTGAAGTCTCTAAGGAAGAAATCTTCTTTGCCTATTCTAGCTTCTAGTATTTGTATTTGCAGGCAATTGTTGGCATTTCTTGACTTGTGACAGCATAACTACAATCTCTGCCTCCATTTTCACATGGCCATCTTATCCGTGTGTCTCCACCTTCACATGGCTTTCTCCTCTAGGTATCTGCATCTGTCCTCTCATCTTCTTACAAGGACATCCATCATATTACATTAGGGCCCACCCTAATTCAATATGACCTCATCTTAACTTGATTACATCTTCAGAGATCCTATTTCCAAAGTTACATTCACAGGTACTGTGGGATAGAATATCAACATATCTTTTTAGGGGATGCAGTTCAACCCACAGCACCCTTCCTGTGCCCAGCCCAAGCCTTCAGCTTGAACCCTTCCTTGGCCCAATAAGAGGTGATTAGTGCAGCAAGCTTGATTCCATCTACAAAGCTCACACAATGAGCTATGGTCACTCTCACAAAGAAAACTGGCTGGAATGGAAGTTTTCCTCAAAAGGTAGAGATATATATAGCTGGCATATGCTGCCTTCCAGAAGACCCTGCCAAGAGGGAGAGTGTTGGTTAGAAATATGAACTTAGAGGAAGTTGCTATTATTCTCGACTCTGTACCACCACCAATCACCCCATGAATGGAAGTGGCCAGACAATTGGGCTTATCTTTTGTGCTAACATGACAGTAAACCATTAGCTGGAATGGTACTATGATCCTGACCTCTCTACCTACCCTTCACACCCATTTACAACTTTGGGCATATTATTGTGACTCACCTGAAATAAGTGATGACAGATGTGAGTCATTATGAATGCTGGAAAGTTTGTGTGTATAATCTCCTTTATTCCATCTCTATAATTCTTGATTTAGTACTTTTCATGATGTTCCCTGACCATATCTCACCTGCACTGACTTGGCAGCAGGCAGGAGATTTGTTTATATGGTTCTTTATGCTGGTATTCTCAAAATGCTACTCACCCTCCTACCATAACCCACCCTCACTGGGATGATTCTTCTATAAGAAAAATAACCTCAAAAACAACCACTGAAATGTTTGCCATTGCTTTTTTATCCAGAAATATATAAGGCAGCCCAGCAAAAAGACCCTCACAAAGTACCCCATGGCAGGGAGCAAGATTTCCACCAACATGGAGACCCCTTTGTATCATCATCACACACACACACACATGCACAGATAGCAGATTGCTGCTACTGCCCTGCCCCCCCATTATGCTAAAATGCTTTGAAGAGCTGTTGATTGAGAGAATATGTAATGATAAAGTGAATTCAATACTCCTTTTTAATTGAAAAAATATTTTATGGCTCACAGGATCTGTATACATTCTAAAAATAGTCATACACATGGAAAAGTTGTGCTATTTAGAAAATTTACAGATGATATTACATTCCTATTACACCCTGGGCCCTACAAGGATATGCTTTCCTCCTGGAAATATCTGGGACCTGGCAATTGGACCAGGAAGCACCCTGAGATTTTTTTTTTTTTTAATTTTTTTAAACATAACACACAAACATGAACATTCTTACCATATGATCATTCCATTCTTGGTATATAAACAATAAGTCACAATATCATCACACAGTTGTATATTGATCACCATGATCACCTCTCAGAATACTTGCATCAATCCAGAAAAAAAAAATAGAAAGATATTGGGTAATTGGAGCTGAAGGGATACAGATTGTGCAACAGGACTGATTATAAAAATTCAGAAATGGATAGCAGAATACTACCTAACTATAACACAATAATGTTAGAACACTGAATGAAGCTGAATGTGAGAATGATAGAGGGAGGAGGCCTGATGGCACAAATGAAATCAGAAGGAAAGATAGATGACAAAGACTGAGATGGTATAATCTAGGAATGCCTAGAGTGTATAATGATAGTGACTAAATGTACAAATTAAAAAATGCCTTTGCATGAGGAAGAACAAAGAAATGTCACTACTGCAGAGTGTTGAAAATAGATGGTAATTAATATTTTTAAATTTTACCTTATGTGTGAGACTAAAGCAAAAGATGTTTATTTGGAACAAAATTTATATTTTGACTAGTGCAGTTCCTAATATAACTTATGTGGACAGCTTAATTGAACACCATAAGTACATGGAACCTTGAGTAGAGCATAAGCTTTTGTAGGTCTGTCCAGAGTGATGCCCTGATAAATCCCAGAGTGATTTGAACAGTGAATGAAAAAGTATTTACAAAGTCCCCTTGGGGGAATGGTGAGAAAGGGGGAAAATTCAACTTCCCCAAGTAGAGAATTCTTGATATTCTCAGAAGCATTGGAGACAACCAAAGCAACAGGCTAAGTCCCCAATCCTGGGTTTTGTTCATGTGGAACTTAACCTCACAAAGGATAGGTTAAGCATACTTAAAATTAGGCCTAAGAGTCACCCCCCAAGAGAACCTGTTTTGTTGCTCAGATGTGCCCTCTCTTTCCCAGCCAACATAACAAGAAAACTCACCACCCTCTCCCTCTCTACGTGGGACATGACTCCCAGGGGTGTGGACATTCCTGGTAACATGGGACAGAAATCCTAGAATGAGCTGAGACTCAGCATCAAGGGATTGAGAAAACTTCTTGACCAAAAGGGGGAAGGGCAAAATGAAGTGTCAATGGCTGAGAGATTCCAAACAGAGTGGAGAGATTATCCTGGAGGTTATTCATATGCATTATATAGATATCACCTTGTTAGTTAAGATGTAATGGAGAAGCTGGAGGGAACTGCTTGAAAATGTAGAGCTGTGTTCCAGTAGCCGTGTTTCTTGAAGACGATTGTATAATAATATAGCTTTCTCAATTTGACTGTGTGACTGAAAACCTTGTGTCTGATGCTCCTTTTATCTATCTCATTGACAGAGGAGTAAAACATACAGAATAAAAATAAATAATAAGGGAAACAAATGTTAAAATAAATTTGGTAGATTGAAATACTAGTGATCAATGAAAGGGAAGGGTAAGGAGTATGGTATGTATGATTTTTTTTCTGTTTTCTTTTTATTTCTTTTTCTGAATTGATGCAAATGTTCTAAGAAATGATCATGATGATGAATATAAAACTATGTGATGATATTATGAATTACTGATTATATATGTAGAATGGAATGATCATATGTTAAGAATGTTTGTGTTTGTTGTTATGTTTTTAAAAAATTTAAAAATTAATAAATTAAGAAAAAAAAGAAAAAATTAGTACATGCCATACCCCTACCCCTACCCCTCATCAATCACCAGGATTTATAAGGATTTGGTTATTGGCTTTTCTATTTCTGAAAAGTAAGTTGTTGGGATTTTAATTGGTATTGCATTGAAACTATAAATCAATTTAGGTAGAATTGACATCTTAACTATATTTAGTCTTCCAATCCATGAACACTGTATGCCTTTCCATTTATTTAGGTCTTCTGTGATTTCTTTTAGCAATTTCTTATAGTTTTCTTTGTATAGGTCTTTTGTCTCTTTAGTTAAATTTATTCCTAAATATTTTATTCTTTTAGTTGCAACTGTAAATGGAATTTTTTTCTTGATTTCCCCCTCAGATTGTTCATTACTTGTGTATAGAAACACTACCAATTTTTGAGTGTTGCTCTTGTAACCTGTCACTTTGCTGTACTTATTATTAGCTCTAGGAGTTTTGCTGTGGATTTTTCAGGGTTTTCAACATATAGTATCATATTGTCTGCAAACAGTGAGAGTTTTACTTCTTCCTTTCCAATTTTTATGCCTTGTATTTCTTTTTCTTGTCTAATTGCTCTGGCTAGAACTTCCAACACAATGTTGAATAACAATGGTGATAGTGAATAACCTTGTCTTGTTCCTGATCTTAGGGGGAAAGTTTTCAGTTTTTCCCCATTGAGGATGATGTTAGCTATGGGTTTTTCATATATTCCCTTTATCATGTTGAGGAAGTACCCTTCTATTCCTATTGTTTGAAGTGTTTTCAACAGGAAAGGATGTTGAATTTTGTCAAATGCCTTTTCTGCATCAAACGGGATGATCATATGGCTTTTCTGCTTTGATTTGTTGATATGGTGTATTATATTAATTGATTTTCTCATGCTGAACCATCCTTGCATACCTGGGATGAATCCTACTTGGTCATAGTGTATAATTCTTTTAATGTGCTGCTGGATTTGATTTATAAGAATTTTGCTGAGGATTTTTGCATCCATATTCGTTTTAGAGATTGTCTGTAGTTTTCTTTCTTTGCAATATCTTTGTCTGGCTTTGGTGTGAGGGTGATGTTGGCTTCATAGAATGAGTTAGGTAGCCTTCCCTTGTCTTCAATTTTTTGGAAGCATTTGAGCAGGATTGGTACTAATTCTTTCTTGAATGTTTGGTAGAATTCACATGTGACTCCATCTGGTCCTGGACTTTTCTTTTTGGGGTGCTTCTTAATGACTGACTTAATTTCTTTACTTGTGATTGGTTTTTTGAGGTCGTCTATTTCTTCTTGAGTTAATGTTGGTTGTACATGCCTTTCTAAGAAGTTGTCCATTTCATCCTCATTGTCTTGTTTTTTTTTGCATAAAGTTGTTCATAGTATCCTCTCATTACCTCCTTTATTTTGAGAGGTCTGTGTTTATGTCTCCTCTTCCATTTCTGATTTTATTTATTTGCATCCTCTCTCTTCTTCTTTTTGTCAACCTCGCCAAGGGTCCATCAATCTTATTGATTTTCTCATAGAACCAACTTCTGGTATTGTTGATTTTCTCAATTGTTTTCATGTTCTCAATTTCATTTATTTCTGCTCTAAGCTTCATTATTTCTTTCCTTTTGCTTGCTTTGGGTTTATTTTTGTGGTTCTTTCTCTAGTTCCTCCAAGTGGACAGTTAGTTCCTTGATTTTTGGTTTTTCTTTTTTGATATAGGCATTTAGGGCAAAAAATTTCCCTCTCAGCACTGCCTTTGTTGCATCCCATAAATTTTGATATATTGTGTTTTCATTTTCACTTGCCTTGAGATATTTACTGATTTCTCTTGTAATTTCTTCCATGACCCACTGGTTGTTTAAGTGTGTGTTGTTGAGCCTTCATATATTTGTGAACTTTCTGGCACTCTGCCTATTATTGATCTCCAACTTCATTCCTTTATGATCTGAGAAAGTGTTTTGTATGATTTCAAACTTTTAAAATTTATTGAGACTTGCTTTGTGACCCAGCATATGGTCTATCCTTAAGAATGATCCATAAGCATTGAGAAAAAGATGTATCCTGATGTTGTGGGGTGTAATGTTCTATAAATGCCTGTTAAGTCCTGTTCATTTGTTGTATTATTCAAATTATCTGTTTCTTTATTGATCTTCTGTCTAGATGTTCTGTCCATTGATGAGAGTGTGGAATTGAAGTCTCTAGCTATTATGGTAGATGTGTCTATTTCAGTGTTTGCCTCATGTATTTTGGAGCATTCTGGTTCAGTGCATAAATATTTATGATTGTTATGTCTTCTTGTTGAATTGTTCTTTTATTAATGCATCGTGTCCTTCTTTGTCTCTTTTAACTGTTTTACATTTGAAGTCTAATTTGTTGGATATTAGTATAGCTATTTCTGCTCTTTTCTGATTGTTATTTGCATGAAATATCTTATCCCAACCTTTCACTTTCAACTTATGTTTATCCTTGGGTCTAAGATGCATCTCCTGCCAACAGCATATAGATGGGTCCTGTGTTTTAATTCATTCTGCTAGTCTATGTCTTTTGATTGGGGATTTTAATCCATTAACATTTAATGCTATTACTGTACAGTCAGTACTTTCTTCTACAATTTTGCCTTTTGGATTTTATATGTCATATCTAATTTTTCTTCTTTTTACCTTTACTGATAGTCTTCATTTCTACACCTTTCTCCACACCTCTCTCTCCTGTCTTTTCCTATCTGTCTCTCATGCTCCCTTTAGTATTTCTTGTAGAGCCAGTCTCTTGGTCACAAATTCTCTCAGTGATTTTTTTGTCTGAAAATGTTTTAATTTTACCCTCATTTTTGGAGGACAATTTTGCTGGATATAGAATTCTTGGTTGGCAGTTTTTCTCTTTTAGTAACTTAAATATATCATCCCACTGTCTTCTCGTCTCCGTGGTTTCTACTGAGAAATCTAGACATAGTCTTATTGGGCTTCCCTTGTATGTGATGGATTGCTTTTCTCTTGCTGCTTTCAAGACTCTCTTTCTCTGTGACATCTGACA
>PVIY010046699.1:0-18301 GCA_004026745.1 Myrmecophaga tridactyla
CCCCTGGCACCCAAGATCCCATCCTATTTTATCCTTATTTTTTTACTCATCTGCCCATACCCTGGATAAAAGGAGTGTCAGATAGGAAAGGTTTTCACAATCACATGATCACGCTATAAAAGCTGTATTGTTACACAATTGCCTTCAAGAATCCATGGCACCGCCCTGAAACTTTTTGTTTCATTTCTCTTCCCTCTTTTGGTCTAGAAGGCTTTATCAATCCCATGATGTTGGGTCCTGGCTTATTCTGGGAGTCATGTCCCACGTAGGAGACAGGGCAGTGAGTTCACCTGCTGAGCTGGCTTAGAGAGAGAGACCACAATCTAAGTAACAAAAGAGGATCTCTGGGGGTGACTTAGGCATAATTACAAGTGCACTTAGTTTCTCCTTTGAACCATGCCATCTGAGACATGAGTCACCAGCACCAGCAGCTCAAGGTTCCTCCCCACCAGCCCAGCCACTGAACATGGGACTCAGAGCCATGGTTTCAGCCGTTACATTCCTGCTGACTGTCAGAGACCTGGTTTTGGCCAGGCGGACCTCCTTCTTAGGCTCAGTTGGCACAAGACCCCCACGCACACCGAGAGACCAGTTAGTGGTGGTGGGTGGTGGGATGGTGTCAGTGTGGATGAGGCCACCATCAGGGAGGGAAAAGCCTCCCCTTAGATTGCCTGTGGGACTTGGGACAAATCATTGCCCCTCTTAGACCTGTGCACTCATCTGGAATGGAGGGACGACCTCATGGTGAGGCAGCGAGATGCAAGGAAGGAAGGGAACTTGGCCGGTCTGTCCAATGGCTCTGTGGTGTACAGGGTGATGGTGAGAGCCACAGCGACTCCTCTGGACACTTGATGAGGGGTCAAGTCCTTGTTCACACATGGCAGATGAGCAGACAGGCTCGGGGAGGCCAGGCCCCTTGTCCCAGGTCACACCCTGGGTAGATTGGGGACGCTGGTGTTGGCAGCTGCATTTCTAACCCCCAGTTGAGGCAGGGGGCACAGCCCTAGGGACAATGGGTGAGCACCAAGGGCCTCACAGTCCTCATTCTGTCTTCAACTCTGACAGGAAGGGACCTCCAAGTTTGCCACCCTGGAGATGAACCCCAAGAGGGCACAGAAGAGGCAGCAGCAGCAGGAGAGGGTGAGTGTGCCTGAGGCCAGGGAGGGCCTGGTGGGGCTGGCCTCCAAGTCAGGGTGGGGACCCTCCTTGCATTCCTCCCACTGGTGCCACCCTAAGCCCCCTCCTCTGGATCCCTTAGGGTATGCTTTGGGCCTCTAGAATCCGGGGGCGGGGGGGGGGAGCTTGTTTCAGCTAGTCAGAGCAAGAGCCTGAAAGAGCCCAACTCAGAGGGGATTTGGGGGGGTGGGGGTGGTGTCCACAATGTTTACGTGCCTTGGTAAAACACACGTAAACATTGTGTTTCACCAAAAGCCATTCTTGGGAGGTAAGAGGAAGTGAGTTTAGGGTTCTTAGAGGCAGGGTGCTGGGGGGACTTGGAGGGAGGCGGTTAAGAGACCCAGAAGTCCTAAGAGGAGGCCTGGGTGTCTGAGGCCGAGGCATTTTCAGGGCAGAGCTTTGGGTGCACCTGGAAGGCCATGCTCATCCCCACCTTCCCAGTGCCACAGGGCATCACCCTGGGTGCTGTCCCCTACCCAGGGACATTTTTCAACGATGTGGTGATGTTGGATACTGTTCTTCAGAATTCACTGGATGTGAGTGAGCCTAGGGGGGGTGGGCGGGACAGGGTGGGGACGGTCTCTGAGGTTGGGGAGCAGAGGCCCCTCACTGAGCCCTGTCTCAGCAGTGAACACTCCACATCTCATGAGAGCTTCACAGCTGCCCGGGGAGCTGGAGTGTCGTGGTTATACTACAGAAGTGTCTAGGAGGCTGGGACTCAGGGGCCGTCTCTCCATCCATCATCAGAGGATGGGACTGGAAAGTCACTTTGTCGCCACTCCTGGGCCCCTCCTGGCACCAAGGACTCCGCCTAAGTCACCCTGGGTCTGGGCTGCCTGGCCCCTCGTGGACCCCACAGTCAGACAGCATGATGGGGTGAGGGGGATGGTAGTGCTGGGGACCCTGTATGACGCCTGTGAACTGTCTGCCTTCCAGGGGAGGATGGTGAATTTCAGCAAAAGAAGGAAGGTGAGTGGCTGTGGCTGCTGGGGTTCCACTGGTGAGGAGGCTGACAGAGACCGTCCTGGGCAGGACACCACTGGGCTCTCCCCAGCTTCCTCTTAGATTTATGGGGAGGGTTGGATTAAATGTTGGGGGGCAGGTCTGGCTCTCTGGAGAGAGGGGCATGGTATATGTGGGATGTGGGATGAAGGACAGTTCCTGGAGGACGACCTGTCTGAACTCAACCTTGAGAACAGGTAGAGCCGAGAAAGGTGTGGAGGGGGCTAGGGGGTCAATGGGAACAAAACCCAGCCACTGGTCCCCGTCCGGCCCAGCAAGCCCACTCAGGCCTGGGCAGCGGTCTCCTCCTTCCCTCTATTCCCAGGAATACCAGGTGATCGCTGCCATCGGGCCTCTCCAGCCTGCTGCTGTGCTGCCCTGATGCACCACTGGGACTCTGGGGCCTGGTCTGGGGCCGTGGAGAGACTCACTGACAGTGAGAGATACGGGAAGGTTAGAAAGCACATGATGGCAGCATCAGACCTGTTATCTGAAGAGAGCTGGGGCACCCACATGCCAACCGCTGTGGGTATGGGGAGGGAGACGTCAGGTGTGGCTCCTGGTAACCTCACAGCTGCTGCTCTGTCCTGTAGCTACCACCCGTCTCGGGAGCTCCAGCCTCCATCCCAGTAGGCTGGGAAGAATTTCCAGGCCTAACACCTGCCAGATGTGATCAAGGCTAGGATGACAAGAGTTTCCAGTACAGGGTGGACAAGTGCAGGCTGCCTGAACCTCAGGGAAGCTTCAGGGCTAAGCTGAGTTCTTGGAATCAGACAGCTTTGTGCTAGAATCCCAGCTCCACTCCTGACCAGCCCTGTGATTGCGGTGAGTCGTCCCCCCTCTGGGACTCGGTTCCCTCCTCTGTGAAGTGGGATGCTGCTGCAGGATCTCTCAGGCAGCTGGAGCCCATGGGCTTCTGTTGCTGGGCCGAGTACTTAGAATAGCTAGTGCCCAGAGTGCAGGGGTACCATGGCAGGGCTTGGTTATGTTTTGGGGGAGGCCCCAAGGTCAGCCTGCCCTTCCATCCAGTCATCAGGCCCCCGACACAGAGCCCAGTAGTGGTGGCACATCCCCCTCCAGAGTGCACCTCCAGTGTGACCCTGCCCTCAGCAGCGGACACGTAGTTGACTGCCTCCCCTTACGAGTGGCCGGCTCCTCCAGCTCTGAAGTGGCAATCAGCCAGAGTCCCAAGATGGCCAGGAAAAGAAAGCGACTCCCCACCCTTCACCCTGAGGACCCTCGCCCTGACCTGCCCTTTCCTGTGCCTGCTTGTCCCTCCCCACACCACAAAGGGGGCTGAGGAGTGCCGGCTCTTACGGACCTTGGGAGCCTCCTGGAGATGGAAGCAGGCCTAGGGTGTCCCACGGAGTCTGGGCCTTCTCCTGATCTTGCTGTCCACACAGGTTGTGGGTCAACCTTCCCACTGTCACAGAACTCGTGTCACATCAGCCTCCAGAGGCACGTCCTCCCCCTCCTCCTCCATGAAACCTAGGGCCACCCTGACCACCCACACAGCCCATGGCTCGCTGCCCATGGCTCGTCCAGCCAGCAGGTGGGCGACCTCTGTGTCAGCTTGGACATGGTCGATGGCAACATGTATAAGAGCATCCTGGTGAGCCGGGCGGGTAGACATCTTCTTGGTCCCCTCACTTGTTCGGAACATAAGGATATAAGGAATGATGTGTTCTTTCCCTTTCATCTGGAGAGGACATCCAAGGGGGTTGGGAAGGACAGACAGCCACTTGCAGAGGCCAGAATTTCATATGTTCGATGGCAAAGAGGGCTAAGGATGGTGGGCATGGGGGCTGAGGCTTGCGTGTTGAAATAAGGTGGCCTGGAAAGACCTCGCTGAGGCAGCCCAAGAGAAGGGAGAGAAGGAGGGGACAGGCTGGCAGGTTCTGAGCAGGGAGTATGCTTGGCTGGTCCAAGGAGAAGCAAGTAGGCCAGAGGTGAAGGAACAGGGTCAGGGGGAAGAGATGAAGTCAGAGGGGTTGGGGATTGGGTCACGTGATGCCTTATGGACTGTTGGAAAGAGAGTGGTTTTCTCACAGGGTGTGACAGGAGCCATTGTAGTGTCAGAGCATAGCAGGGACAGCAGGTGAGCTTTAGCCACAGTGTGGTAGAAGGGCTAGTGCTTGAAGATGGAGAGGCCAGTGAGGGGCTTTGGCTGTGACCCAGGCTGAATGGGAGGGGCTGCCCCAGTGGTGGCTGTGAGGGTGTGAGCAGTGGTCAGATGCTGGCAGAACCTAAAGATGGTACCACCCAAGGCCCTGCACCACCCGGGCTGGCTAAATGCTGTGTTACACACCTGCCCTGGGCTGCACTACTCTTGCTACCAGTAGCTAGTGTAGTTGTAACGAGCTGTCACTTGTATTACCCTTTGCCTAAGTCCTGTTCCCAGGTCCATTGGGTGAGGTAGCTGGAGACCCAGGCTGTGCTGACCACCACTGAATCCTCGATGCCAGGGCAGGCCTAGTGTGAAGTTGTTTGTCCCCAGCCCTTTCTCCTTCTGAAATAACCAGGCCTGGACTAAATGTTGTCTGTTATGTTGGTTTGCTGATACCATTTTCCATAGGAGCACCGTTAGGGAAGGGGCATGCCTTAAGAACAAGCAGTTTCCTGTGATTGTGAGGGAGGAGGTGGCGGAGGTAGGCCCAACTTTCCCTCAGCTGTTCTCCTCTGCTGCGTGGTCACCTTTTCTACCTGGGGCCCTGGAAGCCTGTAGGAGCTGTGCAGATTGAGGTCCCAGGGGAACCAGATCAACCTACAGGGCACATGTGGTGACTCCGCACTGAGAAACAACATCAAGACATAGGTGTAGGTTCTTGTAGGAGATGGGGTGGGAATGATTGGAAATGACCCCCTTTACTCCATGGAGGTCTTCCCTGGGGAGCAGGAGAAGGCAGGGAGGTCCCTAAGACCCAGCCACCACCAAAGGCCCGCAGCCTCCTGCTCAGTGCTGAGAGGGCTCCAGGGTATCTTTTGGGTATATTCTGGGTCAGTTGGCTCTAGGTCCTATGCCCTGATGGCCTGTCTCCTGGACTACCCCAGCTGTCCAGTCAAGTTAAGGCTCCATGATTGAGAAGGCCATGGAGATTGGATGAGGACAGTACAGAGAACTACAATCTAGTCCAAATCTTTTCAGAGGACTGAAGCAATTTGGGGGCGAGTTGTAGCAGGCAGTGGTGAAAGGGTTCAGCCTTGACTGAAGGTCCAAAGCCCTCTGGCCCAGTGAATCTGTCAGCAGGGTGGGTAGGTGTCTTGCCCACACACTAACCTGCCCTGGTTAGTCCTCAGTGTTCACACTGGGTAGCCCTCAGTGTCTCCCTGCCTGCTCTACCTACCAGTCACAGCCCCTTCACTGGGAGCAATACAGGCATTGGGAAACCAAGTTCCAAGCTAACATCATATAGGATTCCAAAGAAAGGGCTTTTCAACTCAGGCTATGGGCATAATGGCCAAGCATATGGCTCAGCTGGAAGGGTTTTTCTGGACAGGCTAGAGTAATTGTGCCTTCAAAAACAGCATGACTAGTGAACACAAGCACCAAATACATGATAGTCCATGATTTTATGATACAAAAATCAAAACATTATCTTGCTTTTTGTTCCGTAATCATCTTGATCTCCTCTGGAATCTCTAGGGAGCCAACTCAGTATTGTACAAACTGGGAAAGGGAAAGAGTCAAGAAGGGCTCAGACAGAGAGCCAGTATCTCAGGCCCCTTTGCCTATTTTCGTCCCAAATGGGAGAGAAAAATGGTCAACATATGCAGGTGTATTATGTATGTCCACCTTTAAGGTTGACTGTATTTTCAGTGGCTGATCACCCTCTCCCAGGATTAGCCCAGGCAAATAGCAATGACTCCCACCATTCCTAGAAGTTGGTTTTAAATCTTCTCTCATTTCATGATGGGAAATGGGAGATGTGGGATGTGAAATTGATAGGGCAGAAGGGACCCATCCTACAGTAAAGGAAGACTGAGGACTGAGAGGTTAAGAAGGAGATTGGTAGCCACCTGTTGAGCAGGAATTCCAGCCCAGCGTTTCCTGCTAGCAGGCTCTAGGCCAGAAAAGACAGTTGGAATATAGAATCAAAGAGGAAATTCAGGTTGGCTGACAGGTGTTCAGTGGGAGTGGATGCCTTCAGGAGGCGGGGCCAGGCCTGCCCTCTGCTCAGCCTCCATGGTCTTGTCCCGAGTAGTGCTGCACTTAGGGGCTGTGGTCTGTGTTCTAGAAGGTCTGTTTCAGCCCTGCAATCTGGAGCGGTGAAGACAGTACAAGGGTTGAGGCGCATGGGGGGTGGGGGTGGGTGGGAGGAAGCATAGCTGACCACCCCCTTCCTCCACCTACCAGTGCTGCAGATCCCTGACATGGCCCACGGGTTTTATGCTATGGATACCTCGGCCAACTTACAATTTCTCCTTACTAAGAGGACCTTTGCATGGAGACCAAGATCAAGAACAGAGCTACCTCAATGCTTCTGTGAAGAAAGCAGAAGGGACCCACATTTCCAAAGGGGAAATTTAACTGGCCCTGGTGCCTGCCAGCCTCAGGGTCACCCTTCCCAGGTTTGGCTGGCTAGGTAGTTAATCCATCCTCAACCAGAATGGGCCAGGCCAGGCAGGCACTATCCTTCCCACCAGCTAGCCTAGGCCACCCCCAGACTCCAGTTTCACCCCTGAACCTCTCCTGTTGCGCAGTTTGGCTCTGCCCTTTGACAGGCCGAGGCCCCCACCCTCCCAAAGTGGACAGAGAGACCCTCTTCTCCAAGCCCACATTTCAGCCAGTGAATGAGCAGGGACCTGCCAGGGTCCCACTGATACTGAATCTCATGCCACTGCTGGCTGGGCTTTATGAGACCATGTAAATGCGGTTAGTGTGAGAGAGGGTTTGGGTGAGATTGGAATGTAATCGACTTTAGACCAACAGCATTTGGGAGGGGTAACATTTATTTGCTATAAACAGAAAAATGCTGGTATTGAATAATAAATTTCTGTTTCTGTGACAGCCTGGAAGTTGAGCTTGGTTCTTTCATCTATTGTGTTCATTTAAATAAGATACAGGCTCTCAAATTGTACATTCAAATAAGGAACCAGGCAGAGTCAGTTTATTTTATATGGAATAAGCACCAAGAGCCAGTCACCCTTCCCTGCCTTACTAAAGGAAACACAGAAATCCCCCTTTCTCGAAAAGAGCGTATGTGCATTTCCTAATCAATACCCCAGGCAAGGAGCTGAGACCAACCATCACTACTGTCATTTAGATGTTGAAGGTGCTTCCATTTGCAGGGAATATTTCCTGGCCCAGGTCAGGACAGTGGGTGACTTTCTACAGCTCTGGAGGAAGAAGGAACATTTTACACTTCTCTTGCTAAGGTTTCTTTGGACCACCCATTAGGGATGTGACATTTTCAAGGGTAAACTCTGAAATTCCAGCACTAAGTGGGGAAAAATTTTAGAACAAAACAATGTAGAAAGGAAAAGGTAGAGGAAGATTATTAGTAAGTGCACTGATGACAGGCGGGACTTTGCATCTCAATCTGCTCTAGGGCCCTGGGTTCCACCCTTTACCTCAGAGTTGATCCTTTGGGATTTTTATCCCTGACACCAGAATTCCTTTTCCTCAAGGGGGAATTGAGGGGATTTGAGATGTAGGATTTAAGGCTCCAGCTTGGCCTCTTTTCATAAACACTTCTGCTCCCTATGAACTAGTGTTTCCCACAGCCCTGCCATTTCTTGACAATTTCATAACCCAGAAACCCCGCAGCAGGCCCCCAGGGTATCTGACAGCTCCAAACCAGCACGGTTGTGTAACAATGCTCTCAACGCGCTTTATCCCCTCACTGGGATCTTAAGACTGTCTGAGAGCAATGGTAGTTTATCCACATTGTTCATCCTGTGACCTCCCACCATAATTATTAAAGTAGCCTGTCTTTATCACTATTTTTGGTTGTTGAAATTGCCTTATGATGTGTAAAGCACTGTACACACAAAGCTAGGGTCTGGAAACAGACACAAGCCGTTCTTTTGAAGTTCTTTACTACTTATTTGAAAAGGATTTTCATTCATAATTTGAGCCCTAAATAATGTCCTCCTTAGAAGGTTTGAAAAACAGGAATAAGGAAGCAGAGGAGGTGGCATTTCTGAGAAGATGATAGTATAAGGACAGGCAGAACTCACTCCTCCCCCAAACTCCCGTGAGAACAGGCAGGACCAATCCAAAGCAGTGGCTCTGGGGCTTGGGAGACCAGGGAGGGACCATTGTGACCTATAAGGAAGAGCTGGACAAAAAAACACAGAGAAAGTACGAATGAGAAATTGTTGCCCCTTTGGTATGTGTCCACCCCTTGCGTGGGACCGTGGCTGGGGTTGGCTGTGAAATACGAACCAAGTGCAAAAGGAAACCTTCAACATGAATCCAATCAACAACAATATCTTACATGAGAGGGAAACCAACTTTCAAAATTTTATCAAGACAACTAGATTTCCACAGTACCATCAGAGCAAGCCTGGGGGGGGGGGGGCTAGAGATAATGGTAACATTGTAATATGCTTTCACTGAATGTAACAAAGGCATTATGCCAAAACTAAATGTCAACAGGCAGGGGGATTGGGAAAGGGGTATGAATCTTTGTGGAAGAAAAGGAAATGTCTTCAGATAGAGTATGGTGGTGAAGGCGTGTCTATACACTTAGGCTGGATTGTGTGATGTGTGAATAAAACTGTTTAAAAAAGAGACAAACACGTGCTAGAGAAAATGCAGAAAAAGAGATGTACCTATTCACTGTAGGTAAGGAAATGAGAGGTGCAGCCCCTTGGAGGGCAGTGTGGTGGTTCCACAGGAGGCTAGGAGTCAGGTTGCCACATGATCCTACAACCCTGTTGCTCAATATATACCTGGTGGAACTTAGTGTGGGGACACGAATGGGCATTTGCACACTGGTGTCTCTGGCAGCAGTGTTTGTGATCCACAATGAATGGACGTGGCCTAAGGGTACAAGAACTGAGGAATGGAAGGAAGAATTTTGGTGTACACGTCTAATGGATTACTGAATGACTGCAAGAAGGAATGAAGTTGTGAGGCATGCAACAAGATGAATGAAACTTGAGGACAGTATGTTGAATGAAATATCAGGAAGAAAAAGATAAATACTATCATGCCTCATCATATGGAGTAACTATAATATTAAAATCAGTGAAATAAAGTTGAGAGAATGGGATATCAGGTTGGGGCATATTGTAAAGGGTCCTAGATTGTAAGCTCTTACAACAGTCATATATATTCAGGAGGTGTAACTATTAATTCTAAATTCGTAGATACTGAGCTGTTTGTATATAACATGGTCTTTCCCAGAAACTTTGGGTATTTATGTGACACCTGAGACTCAGTGTTAGAGCTCTGAAGCTATGAAAGTCAGCAGTAGCCCATATAGGAATTGTTTAAAAATTTGAAAAAGTGATCAGACATCGAGTAGAGATATGAATGAAGCTGATCTGGAGGACTGAGGTATATTACAAGACTGGGTAAATGATGATATGGTCCATATTTTAAAACTTCAACTTCTATGTGAGACTAAAGGGAGGTACAAACTTTATAATTTGGGTAGTCCATTTCCTAATTTAACTTGTATGGTCAGTTTAATTGAATACCATAAGTAGATGAAATCTTGAATAGGGCAAGAGATTTTGTCAGTTGGCCCAGATTAGTTTGATGCCCCAATAAATCCCAGAGTGATTTGGACAGTGAATAAAGAAGTATTTGCAAAGTCCCCTTGGGGAACTGGGGAGAAAGGGGAAATATTCAACTTACCCATTTGGAGAATTTCTGATTTTCTCGCAAGCAGTGGGAACAGGGCATGGTATGTGTGAGTTTTCTTTTTTCTTTTGCTGGAGAGATGCAGACGTTTGAAAAAACTGATCATGGTGATAAATACACAACTATGTGATGATATTGTGAGCCATTGATTGAATACCATGTATGGAATGTCTGTATGTCCAGAATGTTTGTATGTTAAGATTTTACAATAAAAATATTAAAATAAAAAAAGCCATAGAGCTACACTAAGAATACAGTTAAAGCATGAACTTTGAGTACAATTATAAAAATGTGCTAACATTAATTGTAACAAGTATTCCACTTGAATGCAAGGTGTTGGTGGTGGGGTAGTATATGGGAATCCTGTATTTTATGCATGATTGTTCTATAAACCCAAACTCCTCTAATAAAGAAAATACATATATATAAAATTACATTTCCAGAAACCAACAAAAAATAACAAGGCACAATTAAGAAATAGGAAGATATGGTGAAGCCAAATGATCAAATTAAAAAGTTGGAGGAAATGCAGAATTTGGAACCACTAATCAAAGATAGTCAAATAAATCTAAATAATTTCAATGAGATGTTTAAAGAGATAAAGGATATTAAGAAGACACTAGGAGAACATAAAGAAGAATTTGAAAGAATACATAGAAAATAGATCTAACAGAAATGGAAGATATTGTAGATGAAATAAATATTCTAGAGATATACAACAGCAGATGTGAGGAGGCAGAAGAAAAGATCAGAGAACCAGAAGACAGAGCGACTGAACTCGAACATGCAAAAGAAAAAATAGAAAATAAAATGGAATAATTTGACCACCACCTCAGTCAAATGTTGTACAAGATAAAGCACACAAATATATGCATTATAGGTGTCCCAGAAGGAGAAAGGATCAGGATGAGTAAATGAATACATAATGCCTGAAAATTTCCCAACTCTTTATATAATACATAAATATCCAAGACATATACAAATCAGAGTGTCATATGCCCAAGAGAGGGAATGAATCCTGAAAACAGCAAGAGAAAGTACAAGGGAAGCCAAGATAAAACTCAGCGCTGACTTCTAATCAGACACTGGGGCAGTGAGAAGGCAGTGTATGATATATTTAAAATACTGACAGAGAAAAACTGCCATCCAAAAATTTTTTAGCCAGCAAAGCTGTCCTTCAAAAATGAGGGAGAGTTTAAAATAGACCCCCACAGTGTGCATCCTGAAGGCCCTGTGCTCTGGGAGACCCCTAACAAAGACTTGTCTCTAAATTCCCAAGCAATGCCTACAGTGCCCAATGTGGGTCCAGGAAATACATATGGAAATACGTATGGATTAGACAGACACTTCATTTGTAAATTATCTACGGCACAGAGTCACCTAAATTCCCTTAAATATCAATAATTCTGCACTGGAACTAGGATGGGGAGAACAGGGAAGGCCTCTGGAGGAGGGGCGCCAAGCCTCTGGTAACGCTGCCTTGGTAAGGGAGCAGAGAGCTCCTGCCTCACCCCTAGTTGATCTACAGGTTCCATGGGACCAGCCTCTTTCAAATCCAGACTTGGCCCCAAATCCTGGGGACTACTGCTCACCCTAATCCCTACCTTGAAGTGTGGCCCTGAGACCACTGTTGATGAATAATGGGAGCTGAGGGCCTGGGGTCAGAGCAGCTCCATGGGTAGGGGTGGGGATAGCAGGCAGCCAAGCAGAGCCAAGCAGTGGTGGGATTAACCAGGGGCCAGGCAGGATCAGGCCTGAACATACTGTAAATACAGATGCCAATCTTACAAGAAATCAAAAGTTTTGTAGGAGATACAATTTTAATAGAATACAAACATATACATTAAAAAATGCCTGCAACCTCACTTTCAAGGGGCCCTGCATGTTAATCTTCAGGTCCTTCCTGCATGGTCAACCACCTCTCTGTCTTTACCTCACAGTCCAACATCACCTATGGCCTATTGGTTCTGGCCCAGCACACCTGTGTTCTCACTGACCACTGGTCAGGCATATTCTTCCCACCATGCCCATCCCACCACCTGGGCAATTCCGAGTGACTCATCCTGACATCACCTCCTCCAGGAAGCCTGCCTTGCCTGCTTTGACTTCTACTCCCTCTGAAGTAGGTCCCTTTCCGTGTTTCCATAATAGCTCATCTCTGTGTCAGTATAGACTATATACTGACCCTCTTCCAAGCTATAAGCTCCAAAGAGAGTCTTGACCCATCTCCCTAGGCTGCTGGCACACAGGCAGCCCTCTGTAAATGCCTGAATGACTGCATGAATGGAGGCAGCTGAGTGTACACCTATGGAGGCAGCTGAATGTACACCTGCCTAGGATTCAGTCCAGGTCCATTTCTGAGTGGTAGGACAATAGGTAGGACAATAGGTAAATCACAACATCTGAGACTTAGGCATTAAATGATACTGGGATTGGGAGCCTTCTCTGGGCATCGACTCTGAACAGCACTTTTGACAAGTAGTCAGCTCTGGGCCTTCCCGTCAGCATGCCCACCCCTAGGAGCAGCCAGATGGCTGCTATAGTGCCCCCAGCGTACGGAGGAGGCTACAGGCCTCTTCATCCACGGCTGAGTCTCGGGAATCTGTGCTAGGGTGGGGGTGTGGACGCATTGCCCACTAAGCTTCTCCAGCCATGGACATCTTGGCTCTGCTGAGACATCCTGCTGGTCCCATCACTCTCATCACTCCAGCCTTCAGGACAGCAGCAGCCCAGACCTCATGGTGCATGGAGGGAAGAGCACACAGCCCTTGTGTTGAATGGTTCTGGGTAATGACCTGTGACCTGGAGCAGCCCCTTGACTCATGAATGGGGACCATTCGTGAAGACTCACTGGGATGACTCTCTTAAGCCAGTCCTTCAATGCAGGGTGGTGACATTATGCAGGGAACAAAGTTCCCTGAGAACCTTTTTGTGCTCCTGGAGTCTGTCCCCATATCTCGCCACGACTCATTGAGGGCTTTGAGAGTCGTAGTCTGAGCTCCAGTTTCTGGCCCTCCTGTGGTTCATTTTGCTGCCACTAATCATCTTTACTTTGTCTCACAACCAGTGTGAAAATGAGTCAGCCCTGACCACAGATGAGACCTGCAGTGTGGACCATCAAGACAGGCATGTGGAAAGGCTGGCAGAGCACCTGGGGCCTGCCTTCCACAACAGCCACTTCTACAACAACAAATTCCTGGTAACCTACGGAGCCATCACCGCCACCCAACATGTCCTAGACCTGAAGTTCAAAGTGCTAGCCCCTCCACAGCACAATGCTGGATCTGCCACCCACTAGCTGTGTGCCTTGTGAATGTCACTTATCTCTCTAGACTCATTTTGCATCTCTGAAAAATGGGGTGGCAAGAGGACCAACCTTCTAAGGATTTTGTAGGGACTAAGTGAATAATCCACGGAGTGCTTCCCCAGAGCCTGGCTCAGGGGAAGGGGCATGGCGGGGGGTAGCTCATATATAGCATTTTTCTGTAGCCCATGAAGAGCCTTTCTACATTCTCCTTCATTAACCCTTTGACCTCATGGAAACCCGTTTTTTTCCATTTTTAAAGGTTTGAGATTCCAACTGGGGAGCCCCTCTGCTTGCTTTATCCAGAGCAGGAACCACTAGGGCTGTCAGAGGGGCCTTGAACCACTAGGGGCTGGTAGAGTGTCCTCAACCCACTCAGACTTTGGGAAGGGGCTGAGATCTCGTTCATTTAAAAAGGTAAAGAAATTGTCTATTGTATGCAAGAATATTTTTAGGCATTTAGCCTGACTCAAGGAACAGGGCAAACAAAAGTCCTTGTTCCCTGGGTTCCATTTTTGTTTGGGAGTCTGAAGGTAACTAGTTATCATGAGCAGGGGTTGTGCCTTAGGTAGCACCAGGGAGCCTCCAATGCCACAGGGTGTCACCCAGGGCACCATTCCCTACCTGGGAACATTCTCACTGACCTGGTGATGCTGAACATGGCCATGCACAAGTACCTGGATGTGAGTGAGCCTGGGGGCTGGGACAGTGGGGGGAGGGCCCCTGAGGTCAGGGAGCAGAGGCCCCCCTCACCACGCCCTGTCTCAGCAGTGGACACCCCCACATCTCATGAGAGCCTCACAGCCACCCTGGGAGGTGGGGTGTCGTGGCCATCCTACGGAAGTGTCTAGGAGGCTGGGTCTCAGGGGCCATCGACTGGAAAGTCACTTTGTCTCCATTCCCGGGCCTCTCGTGGCACCAAGGACTCCGCCTAAGTCACCCCGGGTCTGGGCTGCGCGGCCCCTGGTGGACCCCGCAGTCAGACAGCATGACAAGGTAAGGGGGATGGTAGTGCTGGGGACCCTATATGACGGCTGCAAACTGTTTGCCTTCCAGGGGAGGATGGTGAATTTCAGCAAAAGGAGGAAGGTGAGTGGCTGTGGCAGTCACTGCTGGGGTTCCACTAAGGAGGAGGCTGTCAGAGACCGTCCTGGGCAGGACACCACTGGGCTCCCCACAGCTTCCTCTTAAGATTTATGGGGAGGATTGGATTAAATGCCGGCAGGCAGGCCTGGCTTTCTGGAGGGTGGGGTGTGTGGGGGATGAAGGACAGTTCCTGGATGACGAACTGTCTCAACTCAGCCCTGAGAACAGGTAGAGCTGAGAAAGGTGTGGAGGGGACTAGGGGGTCAATGGGAACAAAAACCCAGCTACTGGTCCCCATCCATACTCAGGCCTGGGCAGTGGTCTCCTCCTTCCCTCTGTTCCCAGGAATACCAGGTGATTGCTGCCATCCAGCATCTCCAGGTGGCCTGCTGCTATGCTGCCCTGGTGCACCACCGGGAGTTTAGGGTCTGGTTTGGGGCCATGGAGAGGCTCACTGACAATGAGAGGTACGGCCACTGTCTCAGGTCTGCCCCCTTGGGGGTACTCAAGGGCTGGGCATCCCGTGGTCCCCTGGGAGCACAGCTGACCACCCCATCCCTATGGTCTGCCCACCAGTGCTGCAGATCCCTTGCATGGCCAACAGCTTTCATGCTATGGATACCATGGCCAACTCCCATTTTCTCTTCATGAAGAGGATCTCTCCTTCATGGAGGCCAAGATCAAGAACAGGGCTATCTCAACTCTTCTGTGGAAAAGCAAAAGGGACCTAAGTTCCCAAAGGGGAAATTCTAACTTGCTCCTGGTGCCTGCCAGCCTCATGTTTCCACATTTCCTGTGTCTCACTGGCTAGCTAGTGTATCCATCCCCAACCAGAAAGGGTCAGGCACAGGAGGCACTTTCTTCACTACCAGCTAGCCCAGGCCACCCACAGACTCCAGTTTAACCCCCGAACCTCTCCTGCAAGTACCACGTAACTGCTATCAGCATCTCTAAGAGGCTGCTGCTTCATGCTGCTATGAACCCTTGTGTCCAACCAGCAATTAGGGGCCTAGTTCAGCGCCATGGAACAGCTCAGCGAGAGAGTTTTCTGCAGAACAGAAAACAGGCAATGGCAGGGGTGGGCTCTCCCTGGTGGCTCCTTGATCAGCATCGAACCTGTTGCATGAAGACAACTGGGGTACCCAAATGCCAACTGCTGCAAAGACAGAGGGAGGGAGACTTGGGACGTGGCTCCTGGTAGCCTCACAGTTGCCACACTGTCCCATAGCTACCACCTGTCTCGAGAGCTGGCATCCCCATCCTATTAGGCCAAGATGAGTCTCTAGGCCCAACACCTGCTGGATGTGATCAAGGATGGGAATGACAAGTGAGTTCCAAGTCCAGTACAGGCAAGTGTGGGCTCCTGAGGCTCCTGTGATTAGAGCGAGTTGCCTCATCAATCCAAGCCCCAGTTTCCATCTCTGTGAAATGGGGTGATGCTGATCTGACAGCCAGAGCACATGGGGTACTGCTGATTGACAGCACTTAGCAGGGTGCTCAAGGCACACAGTACAGCATTTGCAGGGGGAGGTTGGCTAAGTCCCTGGCAGAGGCCCTCAAGGTAAGCTGGTCCTTACATCCAGCCATGAGGCCACCAAAGCAGAGCTCAGTACCAGGGACAGATCCCACTACAGTGACCAACTCAAGCATGGCCCAAATCTTAGCATCGGGGCCACAGCCCACAAAGTCAGTGTGCACGTGGCTGGCTCCATCAGCTCTGATGGGGAGGAATTAAATATGACATTGACCCAGGGTTTCCTGAGGCCAGGGAAAGAAGGTGACTGCCTACCCCTTCTCACTGACCGCTCTTGCTTGACCATTCCCTCCAGGAGCCAGCATTCCCCTTGCTAGAGGCACCAACTAAAAGGGATAAGAAGTCCCACTCCAGAATAGAGCTTCTAGAAGCCCCTTGGTCTGGATGCATGTCCGCGGCTTCTGCTGACCTCACTGTCCCTTCAGTCCAGGGAGTTGACCTCCCTGCAATTCCCGGAGACCTCAGGTATCAGCTCAGCCTCTAGCTGCACCTCCTCCTCCTGGCTTCCAGCAGCTCCTTTTCCTCCTAGGTCTCCAGCTGCACCTCCTCCTCCTGGGCCTCCAAAATCATGTCGTCCTCTGGGCCTTCACGTTATCTGTTGCCGCTCAGTACACCCACACATGGATCTTCTCAGGGGCTGGCATCACATCTCCTCGCTGCTGCCCTACAACCAGCAGGCGGTGGGGGTGACGCCATCAACCTGGACAAGAACAGCAGCAACAAGGAGAAGAGCATCCTGGTCAGGTGGGCAGATGGGGCATCCCCTGGGTCGCCCCACAACCCTCTGTGGGTTCTGAATCTCCTTCAGGTTTACTTTCACAAGAAGCCAGCTTTGGGCAAAAAGCCAGCATGCCGACTCCTGGTGGAGGCAGACGGCCACCACAGCACCCCCACTGTCCAAAGGAGGGCACTACAGCAGGCAACCTCTTCCCTGAATGATGCTCAGGGTCCATGCTTGGGTGGGGGCATGGATAATGCACCCACTGAGCTCCTCCAGCTCTGGGATGCTGATACTCTAGAGCAGAGTGACCCCTTGCTCCCTCCTGAACAAGCACTGGCTCCCTACTCCTTTGCACAGTGTCCACCACCCTGTGTGGACTGCTCCATATGCCCTCTCCAGCACACTCACCTGACCTCATGTCCCACCTTCCTAGAGTCGTCTTCGCACTGAAAGCACTCCAAGCACATATCCACCTGAACACCACCCCTGCCTGCACCGTTCTTCCCTGTAAGTTACATTCCCTTTGGACTTGCTCATAAGGCTGGGCTCAGGAGACACCTACTCGAGGCACTTGTGCAAGGCACAGCCTTTGGGGTCAGGCTGACATGGATTCAAACCTATAGCTAGGTCAATCCCACAGCTGGGCCACATAATATCCCTGCGACAGAGAAGACAAAAATGTCCTCATTGCTCAGAGCTTCGGTTTCCTTGAATGTGACCCGACACATGAGGGTGTTTCAGGGATTAAAGCAGAGGAGATGGAGGCACCTAAAGAGGACGCCTGCTTGCCCTAGTGAGCACGCCACCTGGGGCGAGGCCTCTGATGGTCGGCAGGGAATGGTGGTAACGGTGAGACAGTGGCTCTAAGTCCCACTATGGATGGACTGGAGGCCTTCGAGCTGTTGATGATGGTGGTTCATCTCTAAAATGGGATGGGTTCACTGAGTGCCGGGGGTGGGGGGGATGGGGGGATGGGTGTGGGGGGATCCTCACAACAGCAACTGCCCCTCAATACTCACTCATACACCAGCCACACCTCACCTGCGGCTCGGGTCCGGTTCATGGATCTCGTCAGCAAGCACGGGGTGGGGAGGAAGAGAAGGAGGGGGCTGCCTGGCCTTCTCATCTGCCCACACTCACCAGTGTTGCTGCCTCCACATCCCCCCTGTAGTGGCCGTCCTCTGCGGGTGGCATCGGGGCACTTGGCGGTGGAGGAGGTAACGAAGGGCCGGCAGCCACCTCCGCACCCCCTCACACCCGTGTCTCCAGGCTCTGCACACCCACCTGGCTGTGCTCTGGGTGGCCCCAAGCCCCAAAGGCAGTGAGAGCCCCAACGAGGGCGGCTGGTGCCCGGCGTGCCACCGTTGGGGCGGGCAGAGCCGTTGGTGCCTCGCGCGCGTGCGCGGTGAGTCCGGGCTCCGCCCCCCTCCCGGGCCTGCCGGCGGCTTCCAGGCGTGACGGCCGCGAGCGCATGGTCCTCGGGCCGACCTGGTCAGCAGGACCCGCAGGCGCCGGCGCTGCCGGGAGCCTCCCCCAGAGCTGCGCCCTGGAGCCCCGCCCTCACACCTGCGTGGTCGGCCTGGTGGGGCTGGGAGCTGCGGGACACGCTGCCCGCCGGTTCCGACCTGAACCCCAGGGCGTGGGCTGAACCCGCAGCAAGGC
>PVIY010046700.1:0-18301 GCA_004026745.1 Myrmecophaga tridactyla
TCGGTGCCTGCCCATGTTAAAAAAAAAAAAAAGGAACAGTCTCAGAAATAGCTCTGCCAGCTTTCTTACTCTGTCCACACATTGTGCACCTCCATGATCCAGTACTCTCAGGGCCAGACTCATTCCATGAACTTTGATTCTGCTCATGCTATTATTTTTGTTTCTGCAAATATCAAAAAGATTTGCATTCTTTGAAGCATATTTACTTCTATAGCTATTTTTTTAAATTTGTATGACTGCATATATATATTTGTATTTTAGCGTTATTTATTGTATAATATAACATATACAAAGCAAAGAAAGTAAAAAGCAGTAGTTCTCAAAGCACTCTTCAACAAGAAGCTACAGGACAGATCCCAGAGTTTGTCATGGGCTGCCATACCATCATCTCAAATTTTTCCTTCTGGCTTGGAGGCTAGAAGGAATAAATATTTTTTCTATCATCACAATCAACTTTTTTTTCTTTTTTGTGAAAAATAACATATATTAAAAAAGCAATAAATTTCAAAGCACATCACAACAATTAGTTGCAGAATAGATTTCAGAGTTTGGTATGGGTTACAATTCCACAATTTTATGTTTTTACTTCTAGCTGCTCTAAGATACTGGAGACTAAAAGAATCATACTAAAAGTATGATTCAGTAATCATACTCATTTGTTAAACCCTACCTTCTCTGTATAACTCCACCATCACCTTCGATCTTTCTCCCACACTTCAGGGGGGGGTATTTGGGCTATGGTCATTCTAACTTTTTCATTTTGGAAGGGGCTGGCAATAATATCAGTTAGGGGGATGGAACTAGTTCATGTTCTGGAGAGGCTGGGCCCTCTAGATTTCAGGATTCATCTGGTCCAGGGACCGATCTGAAGGTTGTAGGTTTCTGGTAACTCACACTAGTGTACAGAACCTTTGTAGAATATTATATACTGCTGTAGGTGTTCTTTAAGATTGGCTGGAATGGTTTTGGTTGGGGGTTGGCAAGTTATGGTAGGTAGCAATGTCTAATTGAAGCTTGCATAAGAGAGTCCTCCAAAGTAGCTTCTCAACTCTATTTGAACTCTCTCAGCCACTGATATCTTATTTGGAGCAACAGTAATTTAAAGAATAAACAGAGAAAGAAGGAAAAGAATATATAGATCTGACAAATAAAAACTAAAGGATAAGATGGTAGCGTCAAGAACTGCTTTAAAAGTAATTAATTTGAGCATTAATGGGTTAAATTTGCCAATTTAAAGATATAGAATGGCAGAATCGATGACAAAGCATAATCCATCTATATGCTGTTTACAAGTGACACATCTTAGACTCAAGGACACAGATAGAAAGTGAAAGGATGGAAGAAGATCTGCTATGCAAGCTATAACTAAAAGGAAGGAGGAGTAGTGTGCCAGTTTGAAAGGATGTATGTACCCTAGAAAAGCCATGTTTTAATCCTAATCCTATTTTATAAAGGCAGCATTTCTTCTAATCTCTATTCAGTATGGTATGCTTGAAACTTTAATTATATCATCTGGAGATGAGACTCAATCAAGAGTGGTTGTTAAGCTGGGTGAGGTGGAGATGTATCTCCACCATTGCAGGTGGGTATTGATTAGTTTACTGGAATCCTTTAAAAGAAGAAACATTTCAGAGAAAAGAAAGATTCGGAGAGAGCAGAGAAAAACGACAGAGCCATGAGAAAGCCACAACAGAGAATGCTGTAGAGCCACAAAGAGAGTCCACCAGCCAGTGACTTTTTTTTTTTAATTTGCATATGGGCAGGAGGCACCAGGGATCGAACTCCAGACCTCCAGCACAGCAGGTCGGAGCTCTGCCTGCTGAGCCACGGCAGCCGCCCTAGCCAGTGACTTTTGGAGATGAAAAAGGAAATGCCTCCAGGGACCTGGAAAGGAAGCTAGCAGATGATGCCATGTTCCCCATGTACCCTTCCAGCTGAGAGAGATATCCTGACTGTGTTCATTATGCACCTTTCCATTTGAAAGAGAAACCCTGAACTTCATCAGCCTTCCTCAGTCAAGGTATCTTTCCCTGGGTGTCTTAGATTGAACATTTCTATAGACTTGTTTTAATTGGGACATTTCCACAGCCTAAAAACTGTTAACTTGCAACTTATTAAATTCCCCTTTTTAAAACCTATTCCATTTCTGGTATATTGCATTCTGGCCAAGCTAGTAAACTAGAACAATATCAGAGAAAATAGAATTTAAATGTAAAGATGTCATATGAGACAAAAGAGGACACTATGTATTAATAAAAGGGACAATTCACCAAGAAGAAATAGCACTCATAAATGAGTATGTTCCCAGTCAAGGAGCTTCAAAGAACATGAGGCAAACAATGGCAAAACTTAAGGGAGGTATAGATGTTTCAATAGTAATAGTGGGAGATAGATAGAAGAACCAGACAGGATCAACAAGGAAATATAGAACCTAAACAATGGTATAAGTGAATTAGCGCTAATCAACATATATAGATCATTATACCCCAAAACACCAGGATATACATTCTTCTGTAGTGCACATGGAATGTTATCCAGGATAGATCATATGCTGGAACACAAACTGAGTCTTTATAAATTTAATAAGATTTAAATTATCCAAAGCACTTTCTTTGATCACAATGGAATAAAGCTGGAAATTAATAATCACCAAGAACCATACGTTCACAAATATATGAAGATTGAACAACACACTCTTAAATAATCAGTGGGTCAAGGAAGAAATTGCTAAAGAAATCAGTAAATATCTGGAGATGAATGATAATGAGAATGCAACATATTAAAACTTATGGGATGCGGTAAAGGCAGTATTGAGAGGGAAATTTATCGCACTAAATGCTTACATCACAAAAACAAGAATAAACAAAACTTGCGGATTTAACTGGTCACATGGAGAATTTAGAGAAAGAGCAGTGAAATAACCCTAAAGCAAATAAAAGAAAAGAAATAATAAAGATTAAATTAGAAATAAACAAACTGGAGAAGAATAAAGCAATAGAAAGACTCAACAAAACCAAAAATTGATTCCTTGAGAAAAACAATAAAATTGATGGTCCCTAGGTAGGCTAACAAAGCAAAAAAGTAAGGATGCAAATAAACAAAATCGGAAATGAGAGGGGAGTCATTATCACAGATCATGAAGAAATTAAAAAATCATAAGATGATATAGCTTTCGCAATGTGACTGTGTGATTGTGAAAATCTTGTATCTGATGCTCCTTTTATCTACCTTTTCAACAGATGAGTAAAACATATGGATTAAAAATAAATCATGGGGGAACAAATGTTAAAATGAATTTAGTAGATTGAAATGCTGGTGATCAATGAGAAGGAGGGTTAAGGGATATGGTATGTATGAATTTTTTTCTGTTTTCTTTTTATTTCTTTTTCTGAATTGATACAAATGTCCTAGGAAATGATCATGATGATGAATATACAATTATGTGATGATATTGTGAATTACAGATTATATATGTAGAATGGATGATCATATGGTAAGAATATTTGTGTTTGTTTGTTGCTATGTTTTAAAAAATTAAAAAAATTAATAAAAGAAAATAAATGTAAAAAATCATAAGAGAATATTATGAACAACTGTATGCCAACAAGCTAGACAACTCAGATGAAATGGACAAATTCCTCGAAACACACAAATTACCTATGCTGACTTGAGAAGAAATATAAGATCTCAACAAACCAATTACAAGTAAAGAGATTCAATCAGTTATGAAAATCTCCCCACAAAGTAAAGCCCAGGACCAGATGGCTTCACAGGGAAATTTTATCAAACGTTCCAAAAAGAACTAACACCAATCCTGCTCAATCTCTTCCAAAAAATTGAGGAAAAAGGAATGCTACCTGTTCTAGTTTGCAAGCTGCCGGAAGGCAATATACCAGAAATAGAACAGCTTTAAAAAGGGGAATTTATTAAGTTGCAAGTTTATAGTTCTAAGGCTGTGAAAATATCCAAATTAAAGTAAGGCTATAGAAATGTCCAATCTAAGCATCCAGGGAAAGATACTTTGGTTCAAGAAGGCTGATTACATTCAAATGGAAAGGCACATGGTGAACATGGCGACCTCTGCTAGCTTTCTCTCCAGGCTTCTTGTTTCATGAAGCTCTCCCAGGGGGGTTTTCCTTCTTCATCTCCAAAGGCCTCCGGCTGCGTGGGCTCTTGTGGCTCTGAAGTTTTTTCCAAACTGGTTTCTTCTTAAAGGGCTCCAGTAAGCAACCCCTCCTTGAAAGGGTGGAGACACATCTCCATGGAAACCATCTAATCAAAAGTTACCACCCACAATTGGGTGGATCATATCTCCATGGATAATTGAAAAGCTCCCACCCAGCAATACTGAATGAGGATTAAAGGACATGGCTTTTCTGGGGTTCACCACAGATTCAAACCGGCACACTACCTAACTCGTTTTATGAAGCTAACATCACTCTAATACCAAAACCAGGCAAAGGCGCTAAAGAAAGGAAAACTAGAAGCCAATCCCCGTAATAAGCATAGATGCAAAAATTCTTAATAAAATACGAGCTAATTGAATCCAGTGCCACATAAAAGAATTACACATGATAACCAAGTGGGATTCATACCAGGAATGCAAGGGTGATTCAACATAAGAAAATAAATTAACATAATATAACACATTAATGAAGCAAAATGGAAAATCACTTGATCATATAAATTGATGCTGAAAAAGCTGTCAACAAATTTCAGCATCCATTCCTGATAAAAACCCTTCAGAAGTTAGTAATCAAAGGAAATGTTCTCAATATCATAAAGGGCATAGGTGAAAAACCCATAACCAGCATCATACTTAATGGTGAGAAACTAAAAGCATTCCTCCACCATTGGGAACAAGACAAGGATGCCAATTGTCACCACTATTACTCAACGTTGTACTAGAAGTCCTAGTTGGAGCGATTACACAGGAGAAAGAAATAAAAGGCATCCAAAAAGGAAAGGAAGAAGTAAGACTTCCAATATTTTCAGATGGCATGATCTTATACTTAGAGAACCCTGAGAAATCTATGGCAAAGCTACTTGACCTAATATAGCACCTCCTCAGAAACCAGGCTTATATTCAAGAGATAAATCCTAAGAGACTAGTCATATTCTGCTGGGGTGATGACATCAATGAGCCTGAAAACAGAAGGAAATTGAAGGAATTTGTAAGTTAATAGTCTAATTTATGAAAGGATATATGATTGGATGCACAAACAGCCAAATGTATTCCAAGTGGAGCAGTTGAAACACCTGAAGCAAGAATTGCCAGAGCTTAAAAGCTGTTTGTGACCCACTGATAAATCCTTTAGTCCCCTATCTTTGTGTGGGGAGACCAATATCCACGTAGATGCCAGGGTCATTGATAACATGGAGAATGCTTAGTTTTTATCGCACAAGCCCATTTCAGGGCATGCACTGCTGTTTTGGGTGTCCACTTTTCATCACTGAGCATATTTTATCTTCTCCTTTTGGGTTTCTCAGTCCAGTGAAGCAATAATGAAGTATTTTCCTCTTTCACTACATCTTGCTAGAATTTTAAGTATGCTAATGTAAGTCACTTGGCCAGGTATAATTACCAGTTAGTCTCTTTACAACGAAAAGATTTATTGCTCGGTAACTCTTTTAAGCTAAATATGCAAACCTATAATGTTAAACAGATATACATTAAAAGTATAGTACTTTGAAATTAAATATAACATATACATTTCTCATTTTTACACTTGCCAGAGCTCTTCATTGCATCAGGTCTGAAATCTTTAGCACTTGAGGAAAATGACTATGCAAAATTATACCTGACCGTGGTAAAAAGTAAGTACTTCAAATGCATGCATTTGCATGGTGATTCCAACTGCACAAATCTTTGTGTCATCTATGTGTATATGTATTTTTGCATGGATGGACATGCACGTGTACCATTTTCATTCGGTATGAACTTTGAGGCTGCTGCCATTTTAGCATTTAACCAAAACAGTGCCTGTGTAAACAGCCTGGCAGTGAACCTGGACAGCATGTTTCAGAAGTCTTTCAAGTTGTTTTGCATAAGTGTTAAAATTTCAAAATGCTGCCGCATATTTTATGTATAAAATATCAATAATAGGACGTATGTATTGCATACTTAAGTAGAGTAGATCACAACATATAAATTGTACTCAGTGCATGCTTTATGTTTAAAGCATGAGATTATAGACATTTACTGTAAGTCCTTGCATCTATGGTGCAAGGTGAGTATGAAAAGGTCGGAAAATATTTTGTTGCATGAAAAGTGCCTGTTTGTATGCATTTTAAATTTATTTATTTTAAGTGCCTCTCACTACCTGTATTAGCTAGGGTTCTCTAGAGAAATAAAGCCAGCAGGAGATATCTATAGATATAAAATTTAAAGAAGTAACTCATGTAACCATGGGGATGTAAGAGTCTAAAAATCTGTGGGCAGGCCGGGAGATGGCAGCTCCAATGAAGGTCCTCAATAAACTCTCAGGAGAGTCTGACTGGCTGAAGCAGAAAGAGTGATTATCTCTTCTGAGTCGTCCATAAAAGACTTCAGGTGATTAGATTAAGCATCACTCCTAGCTGATTGCAAATGCAGTCAGCTGTGGATGCAGCCAACGTGGTCATGGTTTAAATCCATGAAATGTCCTCACAGCAACAGGCAGGCCAGCACTTGCCCGACCAGACAACCGGGCACCTGGCCAAGTTGACACATGAACTTGACCATCACACTACCTATTACAAGCTGTTGCTTTGAGGGTTTGTATTATGTGTGTGTATTGTATAGTACTTAATCTCCATGCAGAAAAACAAAAGCCTTGAATTCTGTATTGGTATTCTTCATGGATTAATGTATATAATGCATGTAATTTATTCAGAAATGTAGAAGCTCCTCCTAAATGTATGTTTGTGTTTTTAGAATTATACTCTTAAGGGTTCTTTCATTAGAAGTAGATTGTTTTGACGTAATTGTAACTTAAGAAGGAATTTTGAATAAAATGACACGGACTTATTTTCTTCATTATAAAATGAAATTCCAAGAAGTTGTTACTTTTGTAGAATTACTTTTGTAATATTTTTATGGAAAATTGAAATTGAGTGTGCAGCCTAAAAAAGTGGCTTGTTTACATCTGCCTTCTGCTGCGTGGTCTTCACTAGCCAGTTTATACATGTTTCAGCCTATTTTGGAAGTAGCTGAGAGCTTCAGACTTGAAATTGCAGGTTGCATCTTTTTTTATTTTTTTAAGCTAAGTAATGCAATTTTGATCAGATCTCACTTGTGTGAGTTAGACCTTGAAATCCAATGGTATTTGTAACACTGATGTTTAATGGAAAGTAGTACATGGAGTGTTCTGCAAGGGTTCTCTTTGCTTTTCCCCATGTTGAATGAGATTCCCCAATGTTGTAGTGTGAATTAGGCACTTAGGAAACTCTTTAAAAAAATAGTTTTTCTTATCTGTAGAACACTGTACAATACAATTAGCATTACCTTGTGGTAATTTAATTGGTCATATGGGTGCATTTCTAGTCTTGTTCTTTTGTCCTCGCTCTGCCTTTCCAGTTCTAGCTCCGTTGTGAAGAATTGAGAATGGAAGGAAGGCAGATCACAAAGGAAAAAATAGAGAAAAAACGGAGAGGATGAGGAAATGAGGCATTGGGGATGTGGCTTCTCTTGGCCAGTTTATATTTTTGCTGAGAGGTGCTTACAATAACTGCTAAAAATTCAGACAGAACCTCACGGCTCTCTTTCCCATCTCTTCCTTACCCTAAAAGCCAGATTTAGTAGATGATTAAAACCCAACAAGCAATGACTCCAATTGTTTATAGGATAATGGCCCAGACTGACTTCATGCAGAACACAAGCTGAGGCTGCTGAGAGACAAAAACAAAAGACAAAAAAAAAAACACCCACAAAAAAACTTAGAAGAAGACATGGGTTTACTGGGACTTAGGAACAAGAGAAGTTGTGTAGTGGCTGCTGTCCAGATGTTTGGCGCCCCACAAGGGATGGGGGAGTAGGAGGAGTAATCTACAATTTTAGAACAAAGACAATCTGTATAGTATGAGGACATTGGGTCTCTGGTATAATCTTTAAAGGGGCCTAAGATTGATGTTTCCGAAGGTTAGTGTTTAAAACTAAGATACAGCCAGCCTCTCCAGAAAATCAGCGCGTTCCATCCCCCTCTCCCATATTACTGACATGAAAAAGTTAGAATGGGCATAGTCCAAATACCCCTAAAGAGTGGGGTGGAAGGATCGAAGGTGATGGTGGAGTTATACAGAAAAGGTAGGGTTTAACAAATGAGTATGAGTGCTGAATCATCATATTGATATTTCTTTTAGTCTGCAGTACCTTAGAGCAGCTAGAAATAAAAACCTAAACTTGTGGAACTGTAACCCATACTAAACTCTGAAATCCATTCTACAACTCATTGTTGCAATGTACTTTGAAGTTTATTGTTTGTATATATATATGTATATATGTCATTTTTCACAAAAACGAAGAAAAAAAAGAGAGGGATGAGTACAATAGAGAAGATAGGATTTAACAAATGAGTATGACCTCTGAATCAATATATTGATATTTCTTTTGGTCTCCAGTGTCTTGGAGTAGCTAGAAGAAAAAAATGAAAGGTCATGGAGCTGTAACCCGAAAAAAATGAAAGATCATGGAGCTGTAACCCGTACCAAACTTTGAAATCTGTTGTATAGTTACTTGTTAAAATATACCCCGAAATTTATTGCTTTTTTGTTTATATGTTATTTTTCACAATTTAAAAACAAACAAACCTAAGATACAACCCATGCCATTTTCACATCTATGCTTACATTCTTCCCCCTCTGGGAAATTGTTTACTTTCTTGACATTTGTCCTTGGCTAAAGCAGGTTTGTTATGGGCCATTTAGGAGGGGGTCCAGGTCCTGGGCCGCCACAAGGATAAATCAATCCTTTCTATCCATAGCATTATGCTCATATCTTAATCATTTTGTTCACTGTAATATTCTAGAAAGATGTTGTTGATGTTTGTCTTGTCTACCAAGCTGTGGGCTCTACACGGTCAGGGAACTTGTCTTTTTTATTTTTATTTCTATAGTCCCTGGGACATAATAGAAAGTAAATGTTGGAATGATTGGGATAATATAATTTGTATCAAATGTACTTTTGAATTAGGAGATTTAGTTATGTTTACTAAGAATGTAAACGTTGAATCAGTTTACTTCTTGAAATTGGAGTTTATTAATGCCAATTTTGAAATGTAGAGGTGTAATGTTAAATTATTTTATATTTTCTTGACATATAATTTTCTAGAAATTGAGTGACATGTTTGATAAAATGCTATCATTGCTTGTTGATAATTTTTCCTTCTGGAATTGCATATTATAACTGACTGGGTGTAAATGTGAGGAACACAACCTATTCCTGTGTCATTACTGCTTGAGGGCTACCACAGCTGGCTTTCTGCCACCCCATTTCCATGTGACACTCATCTTTCTCCCCTCCAAATCCTGTGCTTATGCTGACTTTAGTACCTCTTTGCTCAGCTGAAAAGCCTTCCTTCAGTGTCCAGCTCAGGTACCATCTCCATAAAACTTTCCCCAACTTTCGATCAGAATCATAACGTTTTAATCTGGAAACAAGCGCAAACAGCCTCTCTTAAATTGCACCATGTCATTTTTCATCTGGAATAGTAAACACAGAGAGGTTAAAAGACTCACCAAGTTGGGACTAGAATCTGGGCTTTGTGACTTCGAATCCTTTGTGCTTAAACTATACTGTCTTCTAAATTTTTGTGGCATTTTTAGCATATGCTTTCTTATAGTCTAACTTTTTATGTGCCTGTTATATTTCCCTTACCCCTTAAGGGTAAGGACTTCTTTGCATTTCTAGTGCTACCCTAGTGTTCTATATTTAGTTATTAATTAAATGAATAAATGGTGGTGGCAATGAAAAAGAAATCCTCCTGACCATGCCCAATAATAAAATTTATCAAAGAGGGACCTTGGGAGATCATCCAATCTAGTAAAAGACTTTTGCAAAAATATTAATTTTAATATTTCTCAAGGCTTGACATTTTATTTGAAACAATGCCTAATTGGCTAAATAGTCTAGCAAACATTTAATCTTGGAAGTTATTTCAGAATTCATGAAAAAGTGGACAGCTATATATTATCTCTTTCTGATAAATTAGAATTTTATGTTATAATACAATGGCATCACATTTAACTTAACTTTTTTTTGATCATGTTGCACTCTGTAATCTTTCTGTTTTTATGTTAGTTCTGAAAAAGAGTTCAATTGTATATAAAAGCTAGACAAAGATATATTAAGACTCATTTGGTTGGTTTTTGCTGCGAAACAAATCACCCAATACATAATGGCTTAAGCACAAGCATTTATAATTGCTCTCAATTTTGTGTGTTGCCTAGGCAATTTTTCTAATTTAGGCTAACATGTCTGGGGCTTCCTTTTAGATGAAGACATCTAGAATGTCTTCATACACATCTAGGTTGGTTATGATGTCTGAGATAGTTGGCTCTTCTCTCCACCTCATCTCTCATCCTGTAGGAATTTGGCTCTGGCTTGATTACATGGTCACAAAAGGGTTCCCAGCGAGGGAGGGCAAGCTTCAATGCGCATGTGCTTTGCAAGCCTCTGCTTGTGGCAAGTTTGCTGATATCGCTTTAGCAAATTCAAGTCAGAAAGCAGAGCCCAGATTTAAGTGATGGAGAAATTCACTTCACCTCTTGAAACAGTAAAATCACCTTGCAAAGGGACGTAAAAGGATGGGAAGAATCTGTGGTCACTTTGCAAGCTACCAACAAGTCCATTACTATTTCTTGTCTTAATTATTTCATAGCACTTGCTTATTTGATAGTTTACCGGTATCCATTTCTCCGAATGATTAAATCATGTACTCTGCTGTTGTTTTTATAAAATGAACATTTTTCTAAAATATGAATTTTACTTTTCCATGAAATTCCTAGATTTTTATATTCTAGGTTTATAGCAGAGCTTTGAGTGGCTATTTTTTTTCTTTTTTTTTGGTGGGGGGGGTACATGGTCCAGGAATAGAATCCGGGTCTCCCACATGAAAGGCGGGCATTCTAACCACTGAACTGAACCACCCTTGCACCCTGTGTGGCTCTTGAAGATATGGAAAACCTATTTATCAATAATGTTTTGAAAGTTCTTGATTTCTGGGCATTCGATATTTCCTGCAATTTTCAAATAAGCAACAGAAATATTAGAAATGCTAGATGATGTGATCATATCAATAAATGTGATTTCTGTAACACTGCTGTGATTTATAAGGAATCTATCATGCTAATCATTACTCATCTTTCTAAATTTATGCTAGTATATAGGGTTTTTTAATATGCTGTATGGCAGGGGTCACATTTGATTCTTTTTCCATGTGAGTGTCCCCTTATTGCAGCACTATTTGTTGAATTTTTGTTTGTTTGGTTTTTCGTTTGCTTGTTTGTTTGTTTGGGAAATGCATGGGCCAGGAATCAAACCCAGGTCTCTTGCATGGCAGGCGAGAATTGTACCGCTGAACTGACCTTGCATCCCTAGTATGTTATTTTAATAAAACTAATATTGGTAGATTCATTGTTGACAGTGATTGCTCTTTGAATATTTATAGCTTGGCTTTTTATTATATAATCACCAGCTAAAATAAGATAAGTCCAATCTATTCTATGTAGAATCTTCTTCACACAACACAGCACCCCAAGTTAGGCTAGATTACTATAATGATATTTATATGTTGCTTTTCCATGTAATCATCATAGTCTCTCTTCCCTTACTTATCATTCATTGATAATTTCTCTAAAAGTACAAATCTGAAACTTGCGTCTTTTACTTTCTATTTCAGGTAATGTTTTACTATTATAGTATAACCAAATTATATCCATACTGATGTAAAACTAGGTGTGTTCATTTGGCCATTTCCTTCAGAGCAATTGTCATTACTCAAATACATAGAAATACATACAGTGTTAATGCTTTTCAAATGCCTATAAAAGGAATATGGGGACTTATTTCTTTGTAGGTTTCAAATCACTAACTAAAAAATCAGAATTAATTGACCTTTTAAACCCAAACTAATGAAGACTGTCAAAAGAGTTGGAGAGGCAAGCTCTAAGATCTAGTGATTCCTTAATATTGGAATCTCTGGTAGAAGAGGAAATGAGATGCTGTCAGGCAACTTCATGAAGAAAATTACAAACCCTATTGAGCCAAGTCACTGGTTTTCAATAGTGATATATCTTTTTTCCTGAAGGCAGTGAATATTGCAGCTTGATTTGTATATGGTTAAACCCAGCTGCAGTTATTTGCTTTGTTTGTCAGCTGAAAGTACAAAGCTCCACTGCTGCAAACAGGAAAATAAAAGGTGGTCACTAAGAATAGCAACGGGGTACAGTTAATCATTATAGTGAACTGGTACTTGATAATATATTGAGACCAGTGGGGGCGTGTTGTGCTCTAATGTATTCCGCCGTCATGTGTACTAGGCCAATGCACTGTAATTATCACTCACCCAGCAACAGTCTGTTGTATGGAGAGCTGAAACCTTACTCTGATGTGATTTTTATAACATTCTTTTTAATTTAGCAAAGGTGATATACCAAATAGTAACTACTTAATGTCCAAAAGAAAGCAACAGGAAAAAGAAATTTCCTCATATTACCTTGAGATTTTTTTCCCACTCAAACAAAAATGAGAGTAATCACCACAGAAAGCTGTTGCTATGTTACACACAGACAATATGCGGCTTTCATAGATTTAAAAAAATTTTCTTTCCTTTCCCCCAGCAGTATCTCAAATTGTAGATCAGAAATATAGCAATCCCAAGCAACATTTTTTACATACTTTTTATTTAAGAAAACAAATACACGTAGAACCACCAAAAATGGTCATCTTACCTTAACCATAGACATATTTAACATATCCATATAATCACTGTAAAGCTTGTGGCAAACAACACTTTAGCATGTAAAATTGCATGATAAGACTTACCATTTGGAAATAGGAGAATCTGGTTCTGTTTCACCAGAAATGAATTTAAAGTAGGTTAGTTACTTTGATGTTTTTGTTCAGTCTCTCCCATAATTGCAGCACTGTTTGCCACTAGCAGGGGCCAAAAAGCTTATGTTACTGTATTATCTGTCAACATTTCTGCAGTTTACATTTTAAAACTGGCTCGCTTTATCATGAGGGCAGCAAGGAACTATCTTTGCATTTCCCTTCAGCTAGCTATAGTTAACGGATTTTACGTGCTTTGTAACCTATTACACAGAAAAGCAGCAGACAATCGAAGATTCAAGGGAGGGCTATTTGCTGCCAATTTATAAAATGAGAGTAATGTGGAGTCTTTTTTTTTTAATTTTACATTGAATCTCTTCTAAGGTTTTTTTTTCTGCTTCATTAAGACTGGAATCAAGCTTACATGTAAACTATGAGTAATTTAAGTTTCTTTTTGTGTCATTCAGTGTAAAACTGTCTAATTTGAAGGCAAATGTAGGTTATGAAAAACAAAGATTTAGGTGCTGTTCAAAAATATAAGTGTGTTACTTCTAGAATTATCATTGAATGGCTTCAATTTTCATTTTAAGGAGTTAACATAACCTTAAAGTTTAAAATCGTAGTCATAGAGAACATTTAAAAATGTTTTGGCTACTTTTTCAGAAAGTCAAAAAAAGCCCCAAAATGACTCATTACTGTAGTTACAGAATATAGAGCCATATACCTTTGACATTTACAGGAATGTTAATTTCTGTATTCTAAATTTAGAGAAATGGTCTAGAAATACCATTATCATTTTCATTTTGCAAATGACATTGTTGCATCATTTCTGGTGACATTATGATTTTTTCTTTTATTACATAGGTAAAACCATACCAAAAATACAGCAGAGTATAGTAACCATCATTATTATTATGTTTCAGAAAAATACGAAGAGTAAATTGGGGCTTCAAAAAATGGCACGAGGTGCAAATGGGGTTTCTGCTCTCACGAAGATCGTTACTAGTTTTAGATAAAACCTGTTAACTATTGAGTCAAATAAAGCAATAATTTCTTTTCAGCTTATGTAGGTATAACACATCTCCATTTAGTAATCTAATGATAAAAATAAAACTTAGAGTTGCTAACATTACTGAACTTACTGAAAATGATGATTGCATTGTCATTTTTGGTACTCTTTTATGGGTAACAAAATCGAAAATTAGATGTTTACTTATTTGGCCAAGGTCATACAATAAGAGCTATATTAATTAACCGCAGAACTCAAACTTGTTTTCTCCTCTTTTTTTCTTTCTTCTTCACTTACTTGCTCTCCTTTCCTCCTCCCCTCCTTCCCTCTCCCTCATATCTCCTCTTTATTCCTTCCTTAGTTCCTTTATATATTGGGCCATAGAACTTTGTTGTTTTAATGAAAATATAATGCATGACTTTTTCTGGATGATAAGCACGAAAAATGGCAATGTAAGCAAAATTCCTATTCTAGTGTTTCTGCGTTGTTTGCTCTTTCCGTGCAAACTAATTTTTTTATTCTGGCAGGAAGGAGACCCAGTGGTGACAAGGATGTGGGGAAGCCAGAGTTCTGGTTGTAGGGCACAGCTGTTGAACAATTATTTTATACTTTAAATCAAGGGCTTTAAATAAAATTCTACTGAATTACCCCTACCATTAGAATAATTGAGTCCTAGAACCTCCCCTCCAACCTGAAGGCAAAGGCAAGAAAACACGGAGGTGACGTAACCGAAAAGAAATTCAGACAGGGATTAGTTGCTCAGTTTTATTTTTTGCAGTAACAAGCATTTAAGTGCCAAACAAAATAAAGTGGGCCAAGAGGCAATACAGGCAAAAAAAATTAGGTTTTAAACAATAAAGGGGCGTCTACTCCAGGAATCAATGTCCTAAGGACGGGGACATTGCCCAGGAGTGGCCACAAGATTAGGCCTTAACCCCCTTTTCCCGGATGGGGCTTCGGATAAAACCGGGATCCGATGTGCTGCATGGTTCGCACCACCTGGGAAAGCCGGTTGAGAAAAGTGGTGATGGAAATTTGCAGGTCGCCAGGACTGTCAGCAGTCAATCGGCTGGAAAGTGAGCGGAAAAAAGAGACTCAAGTTAAAAGTGGAAAATGGGCTTTCTTCACGCTGCCGCCTCTGGCGGCCACTAGTGTTAACTGGGTCTCAACTACAACGCCCCCTGGCGCTGCTACAGGCCCAGGGGCACCTTCCCCCTCCCTTCGACGTACCCTTTCGTCTTCGTGTCTCCAGGCCGCCATGAGGATGAAGCCTCGGGCAGAGACTGCTCCAGAACTGCCAGCCCCCCCCCAGCCCCCACGCCCAGGTCTTCTGTAACTCACACAATCAGATCAGAGCCGGACACTGTCAGCTCCTTACGGCCCGCTCTGTGCAAGGCTTCGGAGGTCAGGGACCGGCGGGCGACCTCGGCCTCCACGAAGGACAGGAAAGGCACTGTGAGGGTGCTGGCAGAGATGAGTTAAGGAACCATCCACTGGCCTTGGGCCTCCTTGCCAGCCCCCGTCCCTTCAGGCCACCCCGAGCCCATGTCCCCTAGGCCACCTCCTCCGGCCACCCTTCCCCTCTCTCTCTCTGCTCCCCCTTTTGCCCACCCCCACAAGCAGCACTCCCACCCCGACAGCTCCCGCAATCCCCTCAACCCCCCCAACCTCCCCCTACCCAGCCCCCCCGCCCCCCGTTCCCTCAGGTCGGACCCAGCCGATCACCACCCCCCATCCCCGCGGCCGCGACCAGGGCAGGCCACCTTGAAAAGGATACAACTCCAGCGGTTGATTTGCCTGCCTGCTTGCATTTCCATCCCGTGCAGAGACTTGCAGTGTCCCCTCGACCTGGGGAGCACCACCGGCTGAGGTGCCCTCGCCTCCCGCACCCTTCGGGCCGCCAGAGCCAGGAGGACGGCGGCCCGGGTCACCTGCGCCTCCAGAACCTCCCTGGTCTCCTGCGTGGCTGGCCCTGCCGCATGCTCCTTTATCTGCCTCCATGGCTGCTGCTCCTCCGCCTTTCTGCTTCCTCAGAACCCTCCTGGAACACGTCCTTTCTCTCTGCCCGCCTCTGAGGAACTGAGTCTCTCCTCAAGAAGCTCCGCCCCTTACCACGAAGTGCGGGCTCTTAGTGCGCCTGCGCAAACAAGCTCCCCAATGAGGTGGCAGGGCATGTGACCAGCTCCCACCAACCAGCTCTGCCCTAGCTGTGGCGCACGCATCAAGAATCTTCCTGAAGCTCCACCCCTTTGCCCCTTAGCGCACGAGTCTACCCTAGTGCGCCTGCGCAAACAGCTGCCTCGTGAGGCTGCAGGACACATGACTGGTTCCCGCCGTTGACCGTGCACTGGCTGAGGGGAGACTCAAAAGCGCTCTTGAAGCTGCGTCCCTTACCCCAGTGCGCCTGCGCAAACAGGTGTCTAGTGAGGCCATGGGGCACGTGATTCCTGCCGAGCTGGGCTTGCCCCATGCTGTGTAGAGATTGAGACTCACTCACCAACCTTCCCAGAGAGCAGGGCAGTAGGACTGGGCCTGAGATTCCCGGTGCTTCTGACAGCCATACTGGGTTAGTCCAAGAGGCTGGTTTTTCATTGTCTTATTAAAAATTAAGTGAACAGTGAGATTTCTGCTTGCATGTATCACAAAAGAGGAAACAACCCAAACTGTCCCTCTCCTTGCCTACCCATCCCTTTCAGCCCTGATGTCCACCTCAAATAATAATCCTACTATCTTAGTCCTTCTTGATTTCTGCCATTTCCTCACCCATATGCCACATCCAAACTTTCTGTAAGTCCTATCAACTCTTCCTTTGTAATGGATACTGCTTCTTCATGTACAAGTTTTTGTTTGAATTCCTGTTTTCAGTTCTTTTAGTATATACCTAGGAGTGGAAATGCTAGGTCTTATGGTAATTCCATGTTTAATGTATTGAGGAACTGCCAAACTATTGCTTTAAAAAAATTACATCCAGCCGATTAAGTATGAAGTGATATTTCATTGTAGTCTTGATTTGCATTTCCCTAATGAGTAATGATGTTGACCATCTTTTAATGTGCATATTGGATGTAGGTATATTTTCTTGGAGAAATTTTTATTCAAATCATTTTCCCATTTAAAAATATGGGCTATTTGTTTTATTGTTGGGTTGCAAAACATCTTTTTACACTCTGGATACAAGTCACTTATCAGACATTTTATTTTCAAATATTTTCTCCCATTCTATGTGTAGTCTTTTCATTTTCTTGATGGTATCACTCGAAGAACAAAAGTTTTTAATTTTGATGTGGTTCACTTTATTTTTTTTCTTTGTGGCTTGTTCTTTTTGGTATCATACCTCAGAAACAATTGACTAACCAAATTCCATACTTCTTGCCTCCATAACCCTGACCGAAAAAAATCTCAAAACCTTTCATTCAACAGATATTTTTGTGAACACTTGCTATGTGCTAGGTCCTATTTTAAGTACTAAGGATAAAATAATTTTGCTGGTTTGAAATGATGTGTGTACCCTAGAAAAGCCATGTTTTAATCCTAATCCCATTTTGTAAAGGCGGCCATTTCTTCTAATCCCTATTCAGCATGGAATGTTTGAAACTGTAATTAGATCATCTCCCTGGAGATGTGATTTAATCAAGAGTGGTTGTTAAACTGGACTAGCTGGAGGCGTGTCTCCATCCATTTGGGTGGGTCTTGATTAGTTTCTGGAGTCCTATAAAAGAGGAAACATTTTGGAGAAAGAAAGAGATTCAGAGAGAGCAGAGCAGAATGACATGGCCACAAGAAGCAGAGTCCACCAGCCAGCGACCTTTGGAGATGAAGAAGGAAAATGCCTCCCGGGTAGCTTCATGAAACAGGAAGCCAGGAGAAGCTAGCAGATGATGCCATGTTCGCCATGTGCCCTTCCAAATGAGGAGGAACCCTGACTGTGTTCACCATGTGCCTTTCCAGATGAGAGAGAAACTCTGACTGTGTTCGCCATATGCCCTTCCACTTGAGAGAGAAACCCTGGACTTCATTGGCCTCCTTGAACCAGGGTATATTTCCCTGGATACCTTTGATTGGACATTTCTATGGACTTGTTTTAATTGGGACATTTTCTCAGCCTTAAAACTGCGAGATAGCAACTCATTAAATTCCCCCTTTTAAAAAATCATTCCATTTCTGATATATTGCATTCCGGCAGCTAGCAAACTAGAACAATAATCAACAGTTGTGTGTAGCAGAGATTGCTATCTGCTCCCCAATATTCAGGTTCTCTTCTGGAC
>PVIY010046701.1:0-18299 GCA_004026745.1 Myrmecophaga tridactyla
CAGGAGTGTACAGACGGGAACACGGGACCAGGGAGTAAGACAGACTGCATTCCTTGGGTGTGCTTCCATGTCCTGCACAGCCCCATGACCGGTGACTCAGCCCCACACCCCATGCACACAAACCCTATCACCCACTCCCATTTCCTGCACTCCAGATGCCTCCACCACACCAGCCCCCAGTGCACATAACTTCCCCTCATCCCCACCCTAAGTGCAGGCCAACCCACCTCTCCTGCACAACTCCAGAGCACTATTCTCCTTCCCTGTGCCCTGTAGTTTGTTGCCAGAGCATTAAGTTTGCTCTCATCAACCTCCATACCTAGGCTACACCCGAACACAACCCATCATTTCTGTCAGCCTCAGCACAACCTGCCTGAGCTCTGTGCTTTTGTTTATGGCACTCCCAGACCCACACATGCACATGGGCTCCTAATCACATTATTCAGCTCTGAGACCCACACTTTATAGCAGTCCTAGAACCACACATGTGCACAGACCTCAGACTCACTTCACAGCTCTGAGAAAGGGCTGACCTGTGCAGCCAGGTCGCATCTGCTCTTAATCCTCACAGGAGTAAAGCTAACCTGCTGCCACAGCTCTATGCCTGTGCACAAGGGACTCCATGCCTTTAACCAGTGCTCACGAGGTTTATGACACCAGGACCGGTGCTCTTGCACAGCTACATCCTCTCTGGCCACAAGGCTCCCTCTTTCACAAGCATCAGCATAACATCCCCAAACTGCATCTATATCTGCCCTGAAACTAATCTCCACACTGAGTGTCCCATGCTGTGTCCTGCTTCCTGCTGTACAACCATCCTGCAAACACAAGGCCTTAGACTACGGAAAAAAATCAACTCCCCAAATAAGTCAGTCAAGATAGTTCCATGCCCGGAAGACAGAAGAAAATCACTGAGCACATCACATTGCAGACAGATATCGCCTGCCTAATGAACAAATTAGAAAACCAGAAGAGACACAGACATTGGAACATCTGAGCAAAGATATTCATATGACTTTACTTAATAAAATAAGAGGGATAGCAAATGACCTAAAGGAGATCAAGAAGACAGAGAAGAGCATAAAGAGGAACTTGAAAGAATAAATAGGAAAACAGCAGATATCACAGATATTAAAGACTCTGTTGACCAAATAAAAAACATCCTGAAGGCATACAACACTACATTTGAAGAGAGAGAAGAAGGAACAAGTGATATAGAGGACAGGATAAATGATTTCAAAGACTCAAAACTGCAAAGGACAAAAAAGATGGAAAGAAATTGAACTGGAACTCAAGGTAATGTTAGACAAAACAAAGCATACAAACATAAGACTGATTGGTATCCCAGAATGAGAAGAGAGAAGTCAAGGGCTAGGAGAGAGGTCAAGGATATAATGGGGCAAACTTCACAACCCTCATAAAGGACATAAATATATGCGTCAAAGAATCCCACCAATCTCCAAACAGAATAAATCCAAATTTCTGGTGGTCCTTACAAACAACCATGGAGAAAAAAAGCATTTGCCAGATCACTAGATGCATGCCAGGTACCAGGGGATGTATTGCTTTGCTCAAGCAATGATATTCCACCTGAAACAGCAGCTGCAATTGGAGTTACCACCTGGCTGAGCTTATGATAAACCACTGTCATCCTCCAAGACCCATATGTTTTCTACACAGGCCAAACAGGAGAGTTAAATGGGGATGTAGTGGGAATCACCAGAACTGCATCCTTCAAGTCCCTAAGAGTGGCAGTAATCTCTGCAATCCCTTCAGGAATCCAGTATTACTTATGATTTACTATTTTGCTAGGTAGGGCAGTTCTAGCGGCTTCCACTTTGCCTTTCCCACCATAACACCCCTCACTGCGCAATTCAGAGAGCCAACGTGGGGATTCGGCCAGTTGCTCAGTATTTTTATTCCAATTGTGCTTTCTGAAACTGGGGAAATAACTACAGAATGGGCCTGGGGGTCCACTGGACCCACTGTGAGGCAGAACTGAGATAAAACTCCATTGATCACCTGATCTTCCTAAGCCCCAACTGTGACTGATGGACCAGAGTGACGTTTTGAGTCCCCTGGAATTAATGTCACTTCTGAACCAGTGTCTAATAATCCCCGAAATATCTGATCATTTCCTTTTTCCCAGTGCACAGTTGCCCTGGTCAACGGCCATCAGTCTCCTTGGGGAAGGCTTGGAGGAAGATTAATAGCATAAATTTCTGACAGTGTAACAGGTTTCTCCCCCAAAGAGACCTGGCCTCCACTTCATTCAAGGGGCGCTGGTTCTATAAATCGTCTCAAGTCTGGAAATTGACTAAGGCACCATGACTCTATGTTTTGGTAATTCATGTTAGACTTCTGTTCATTTGACGTAGAAATCTTTTGTTTATGCAGTTTGAGCAAGAATTTAGTAGACTGCCCATTTATTGTATCCTAGGTAGCCTATGATTGACTAGCCAATGCCACAAATTTCTGCAGATCAGATTGTTCTGATTCCTGCTTTGAGTCTTCTGTCTACTTGAATAGCCACATCCACCCTGTCTTTGGTGATTAAGTGCTTCACCTGGGTTTTCCAACTCAGGATCCCATCATATGCAATTGTGTTTAAGGATTCCAGCTCAGTGACAGAATTCCCACAGTAATATCTGAGATCATATGGTAGCCCAGACAAACTCTGGCATCTGGCCTATGACTACTTGTTGAAGACTTCTTTCAAAATATTGCTTTTTTTCTTTGTTTGCTATACATTTTATATTTCACAATTAAAAAAATTAAAAATTTATAAATTTTGGTGCATAATAAATTTGACAACTCGCCTTTAATTTTCAAAGCCAAACATAGGAAAGAGAGAGTTAAAATGTCAAGAGTTTACAGCAGTCATTACTGTACCTTCTCACCAGGTTTCAGTGTCTGCTGCAACTTCTCATAATCTTTTTGGTTTCCAAAATCTTTTTTACCAGTCCACCTGTGGAAAACCCATGGTTTTGTGTGAAAGTTTATTCTCTGCCATTAGAAACTATTCTGAATGGATGAAGGGGAAAGGGACATGCAGAATTCTTACTACTTATTCTACACAAAATACAGCTTCAAGTAAGCTTTATTGATAAAAATGTATAATAAACTACTACAATAGCTGGCAGTTAAAATTAACTGTAAAATCTCTGAGAGTTTCAAGGAAGCCCTGTATCTCTGAACAGACCTGGTTTGGAACATTTGACCTTGGAGCCATGTGAATATTTCACACAAAGAAAATAGTAAACCAAATGTTTCAATGTTAGGCTTCCAGGAAGACGGATGTCAGGAGGAGCTCGAGATGAGCTCTGCTCGGTTGAAGAGTTAGAGAAGGGACAGGAGGGTGACTTCAGTGGTGATTCTGGAGTACCACTGACCTGGGAGAGTTTCTGAACCACCTGGGGCAGCCCTGGCTGCAGAGGATGAGGAACTGACATGCAGAAATCTGGAGGCTGGTGCGAAGGCATGGAGCACATCGGAGTGTACGAATGGGACCATGGGATCAGGGGTAATCCAGGCTGCATTCCTTGAGTGCACAGCCCTCACCCACACAGCCCTATAACCGGTGACTCACACCATACTCCATACACCGAAACCCTGTCACCCACTCCTATTTCCTACATTCATGATTCCCCCATCCCACCAGCCACCTGTGTACATAAATGCCCCTCACCCTCACCCCAAGTGCAGCCCAACCCACCTCTCCTGCACACCTCCTGAGCACTGCCTCCCACTCCTTGTTCCCTGCAGTTTGTAGCCAGTGCATAAATTTTACTGGCACCAACATCCATACCTAGGCTACACACGACACCAGCCCATATTTCTGACAGCCTCAGCACACCATGCCTGAGCTATGAGCATTTGTTTATGGCACTCCCAAGTCTACTCTTGAACATGGGGCCCCAATCACATCATTCAGCTCTGGGACACACACTTTATAGCAGTCCTAGAACCGTACATGTTCACAACCCTCAGCCTCAATTTCCAGCTCTGAGAAAGGGCTGACTTGTGCAGCCGTGTCATATCTGCTCCTAATCCACACAGAAGTAAAGCTAACCTGCTGCCACAGCTCTATTACTGTGCACAAGAGGCCCCATGCCTTAAACCAGCACTCACCAGGTTTATAACCCCAGGACCGGTGCACTTGCACAGCTACATTCTCCTTGGCAAGAAGATACCCACATTCACAAGCATCAGCACAACATCCCCAAACTGCATCCATACCTGCCCTGAAAACAAATCTCCACACTGAATGCCCCATGCTGTGTCCTGGTCCCTGCTGTACAACCATTCAGCAAACACAAGGCCTTAGACTACTGAAAAAAATCAGCTCCCCAATAAGTCAATCAAGACAGTTACATGCCAGGAAGACAGCAGAAGATCACTGAACAAATCACATTGCAGACAGATGTCGCCTGCCTAATGAATAAATTAGAACACCAGTAGAAACACAGACATTGGAACAACTAAGCAAAGATATTCATATGACTCTATTTAATAAAATAAGCGGGATAGCAAATGAACTAAAGGAGATCAAGAAGACAGAGAAGAGCATAAAGAGTAACTAGAAAGAATAAATAGAAAAACAGCAGATATCACAGATGCTAAAGACACTGTTGACCAAATAAAAAACATACTGGAGCCACACAACACTACATTTGAAGAGACAGAAGAAAGAACAAGTGATATAGAGGACAGGATTCTTGATTTCAAAGAATCAAAACAACAAATGGCAAAAAAAAGATGGAAAAAAATTGAACTGGAACTCAGGGAAATGATAGACCAAACAAAGCAAACAAATATAAGACAGATTGGTGTCCCAGAATGAGAAGAGAGAAGTAAAGTGCTAGGAAGTGTAGTCAAGTATATAATGGGGGAAAGCTTCCCCACTCTCATAAAGGACTTGAATATATAAGTCAAAGAAGCCCAATAAACTCCAAACAGAATAAATCCAAGTAGGCCTTCTGAAAGGCACATACTAATCAGCCTGTCAAATGTTGAAAAGAAGTAGAAAATCCTGAAACTGGCAAGAGAAAAACAATCTGCTATATACAAATGGAACCAAAAAAGTGGAGTTCAGACTCCCCAAGTAGCACCCAGGAGGAGAGAAGGCAGTGGTGTGAAATAGTCAAGGTCCTGAAAGAGAAGACTTCTAGCCAAGAATTCTATACCCAGACAAATCGTCCTTTAAAATTGAGGGAGAGATTAAAGTTTTCACAGACAAAGAAGTCCTGAAAGAATTTGTCAACAAGAGAGCAGCCCTACAAGAAAAATTAAAAGGGGCTCTGCCAGCTGAAAACAAGTCAGGAGAGGGAGGCCTATAGGAGGGCATAGAATTGAAGAGCACCACTAAGTGTAATTTAAATAATACAGAGAGGAAGATGGAAACGAATCCATAGGTCTAACAAACAAAAAAAAAATAATATAAGATGGTGGAATCATGAAATGCCTTTTCAGTAATAACTGACTGTTAATGGACTAAACTTGCCCATTAAAAGATACAGATTGGCAAAATGGATTAAGAAACATAACCCAGCTATATGCTACTTCTAGGAGTCTAACTGTAGACACAGGGATAAAAAATTGATTGGAAGTAAAAAGATGGAAAAAGATTTTCCATGCACGTTGTAAGCAAATAAAGCTATACTAATATCAGACAAAATAGACTGTAAATGTAAAGACATCATAAAAGACAAAGAAGGACACTATATACTAATTAAAGGGTCAATTCAGTAAGAAGACATAACAATCAAAAATGTTTATGCCCCCATTCAAGCAGCTCCAAAGTACATGAGACACATATTGGCAGAACTGGAGGGAGTGATAGAGGTTTCAATAATAATAGTCAGAGACTTCAATACACCACTCACCTCTATAGATAGAACAACCAGACAGAAGATCAACAAGGAAATAACTTGATAAACAAATTAGACTAGCAGACACATATAGGTCACCACACCTCAAACCACCAGAATATACATTTGTCTCTAGTGCTCGTGGAACATTCTCTAGGATAGATCATATGCTGGGGCACAAAACATTTCTTTATAAATTTAAAATCACTGAAATTATTCAAAGGACTTTCTCTGAACACAATGGGATGAAGCTGGATCTCAATAACCACCAAAGAACGAGAACATTCACAAATATATGGAGCTCAAAAACAAACCATTAAACAACCAGTGGGTTAAGCAATAAATTGCTAGAGAAAGCAGTAGCTATCTTGAGATGAATGAAAATGAAATTACAACTTATCAGAACTTATGATATGTCGCAAAGGCCGTGCTGATAGGGAAATTTATTGCCCTAAATGCCTACATTAAAAACAAGAAAGAACAAAAATCGAGGACTTAAGAGCAACCTGGAGGAACCTGAGAAGGAACCATAAACTAACCCCAAAGCAAATAGAAGAAGAGAAATAACAAAGATTAAAGCAGAGATACATGAATAGAAGAACAAAAGAAGAATAGAAAGAGTCATTAAAACCAAAAATTGGTTCTTTGACAAAATCAATAAAATTGATAGGCCATTAACAGGACTGACAAAGAAAAAAAGAGAGAGGATGCAAGTACACAAAATTAGAAATGGAAGGGTACATTACCACAGACTTTGAAAAAATAAAACAAATCATAAGATGATACTATGAAAAACTGTATGTAAATATATAGATGAAATATATACATGAAATTATATGCAAATATATAGATAAAATACATAGATAGAACTATATGCAAATATATTAGATGAAATGGACAAATTCCTGGAAGCACACAAACAAGCTATATTTGCTCAGGAAGAAATAGAAGATCTCAAAAAGCCAATCACAGGTAAAGAGACCAGACAGAAGACCAACATGTCATCACCAAATCTATGGTCAACTCATTTTGACAACATCCCCAAATCCTCTGAACTGGGACAAAATGGTCTTTTCAATAATTAGGCACAGAAAAACTGGGTATAAATAGCCAGAAGAATGAAAGAAGACTCCTATCTTACACGTTACACAAAAATTAAAATGTAAGAACTACCACCATAAAGCTTTAGAAGAAAATGCTGGGACACATCTTCAAGCTAAGTAATAGGAAGTAGCTTCCTAAACTTTACACCCAAAGCACAGGCAGAAAAAGAAAAAATAGACAAATGGGAATTCCTCACAATCAAATGTTTCTGTACATCAAAACACTTTGTCAAAAAGGTGAACAGGAAGCCAACTCAATGAGAGAAATCACATATTGGACAAAAATTTGATTTACTGAATATACAAAGAAAGCATACAACTCAACACCAAAAGAGAAACAGCTCAATCACAAAATGGGTTAAAGATATGAATAGGCATTTTTCTGAAGAGCATAAACAGATGGCTCATAAGCCCATGGAGATGCTCATTTTCATTGGCTATAAGGGAAATGCAGATCAAGACTATAATGAGATACCACCACCTACCTCTAAGAATGGTTGTTATTAAACAAATAGAAATCTATAAATGTTGATGAGGATATGTAGTAACTGGGACACTTATGTAGTAATGGTGCAGACACTATGGAAAACTGTTTGGTAGTTCCTTAGGAAACTAAATATCAAGTTGCCCAATGATCCAGCAATAGCACTACTTGGTATATACCCAGAAGAGCTGAAAGCAATGACACAAGCAGACGTTTCGACACTGATGTTCATAGCAGCATTATATACATTGACCAAGAGATGGAAACAAACCAAATGCCCATCAACAGATGAGTGGAATATTATGCAGCAGTAAGACAAAATGACATCCTGAGGCACATGACAAGATGGATGATCCCAGAGGACATAATGCTGAGTGAAATTAGCCAGAACAAAATGATAAATAACGTATGAGTCCACTTTTATGACCAGCATAAAGCTATAATCAGAGAGTTATAATGCAGAATAGCTAGAAACTGCATAAAAACTTACAAAAGAATAAGAATGTTATGGTCACATTTAGAAAATGCTCGTAAGATAACAGGGGTCTAGGTTGTAAGCTTTAAGAGCAGACAGATTATGTCCGGAGTGGTAATAATTATTTCACGAGTTTGAAAGGCTGTTTTGTATATATAACCTGATATTTACAGATAAGAAAGAACCCTAACAGGTTGGGGTTAAAGTAATTCAGAATATAGGAGTAAGAAAGACAATGTCTATATTTTAGAACCACCCATACACTTTGAGGCAAATGAAGAAAGGTTTATTTGGTCTGGAACTGAAATTTTCTGAAGTGTGTAATCTAATTCAACCTATCTGTATTGCTCATTTGAACAACTGAAACACAGGGAGCACAGAAGAAGAAAGAGGTCCTTTAATCCTGGACAGCTTATTGTAATGCCTGGATACATTCAAGAGTATATTAAGCAGATAATCAAATTATTGGCAAAGTCCCCTGAATGATGGAAGAAAGAATATGGAACTATTAAACCTTACCATCAGGGATGGTTTGTCATGTCCCTACGTGGGACATGATATTCAGGGGTGAAAGTCTCCCTGGCAATGTTGGAGATAACTCCCAGTGATGAATCCAGTCCTAACACCATGGCATCAACAAATCCATCCTGACCAAAACGGGGAAAGCAAGTATAATTAATAAAGTTATCAGTGGCAGGGAGAGTTCAAATAGAGTCAAGAGTCTACTCTGGGAGTTGCTCTTATGCAAGCTTCAGGTAGACCTTGCTACCTATCATAACCTGCCAACCTACAACCAGTACCATTTCAGCTAATCCTAAAGAACACCTACGGCAATATATAAGATTCCACAGAGGGTCCAGCTACTAGAGTAACTTTCCAGTAAACTTCTACCTCCAGATGGTTCACAGGCCATATAAGATCTGAAACCGTGCCCAACCTCTCCAGAACATCAGACAGTTCCTTCTCCCGACCCCATATTAGTGACAGAGCCTTCCATTATGAAAAATTTAGAAATTCCATAGCCCAAACACTCCTAAAGAGAGCGATGGAAAGTTCAAATGTGATGGTGTAGTTATACTGAGAAGAAAGGGTTTAACAAATGAATATGAATGCTGAATCATTAAATTGATATTTCTTTTAATCTCCAGTATTTTAGAGTAGCTAAGAAGTAAAACCTAAAGTTGTGAAATTGTAACCCATGTCAAACTCCGAAGCACACTCTACAGCTAACTGTGGTGTTGTATTTTGAAATTACAACTTTTTTGTTTATATGTTATTTTTCACAAAATAAGGAAAAAAAGTTGATTGTGATGATAAAAAAATTTTAAGCCTGCTAGCATCCTATACTCGGCAGCAGCTCGATGGAAAAATATGAGAAGATCAAATGGGAGCCCATGACAAACTCTGGGATCTGTCCTATGAACACGTGTTGAAGAGTTCTTTGAAAACTATTGCTTTTTTATTTCATTGTTTTGTTTTTGCATTATACTATAAATAAAGAAATGTTAAATAAAATAAAGAAGAAAAAGTTTCAATGCTGGGTGGTGTGACAGTGGCTCGGTGGGAAGATATTCACCTACCATGCTGGAGACCTGTGTTAGATTCCTGGGTGTGCCAATGACCAAAAGAAAAAAAAAAGAAAAGGACAAGTTTCAATGCTTATAGCTGGAAAGCAAAATGAAACCAATGAACTTAAACATATCAAACTAGCAGTATAGGCTAAAGGAGAAGAATTATTTTATAAGTTTAAAACAGAGTAAGTACTGTATATTTTAAGGACAGAGAGACAAACATCTATAAGAAAAAAATCCCCAGTGCTTTCAGTCATCATGTAGCTGTTCATGAGCACTGGCACTGCGGATCTGAAATTGCTGTTTCCATGTTGCAGGATTAGGAAACACAAGCAGGGAGTTTTGCTGGCAGCTGCTAGGGTTTGGGATTGGGGTAGCAGAGATGGAAGAGATGCGTGAACTCAAAGACTTAATTTGGCTTAACCCTACAGGTCTAAATTCGGATTAGAAATACCAGCATGAACTCAGGACGTATTTTCTTAATTAGAAAATGCTCTACTCTGTCCAGCAAAAGCACCTAAATGCAAGGACTAGTCTAGAAGCAACAGGCCCCAGGCTCCTTGTGGAAACAGCAGATTACAGATATGGGGCAGGAAATACACACAATGAACCTGAAACATCTTACCATATCTGAAAACAAAGCTGTCACAGTCTTGTGTCAAAGGGTTCCCATTGGCCGAAGATTAGGCAACTGGAAAGTCACAAGTAAAACTGAGATGGAATGAAATGAAGCACAATAAATGTGTTAAAATTCCTTGATCTCATATAATCACCAAAAAATACAACCCCCCAAATCCTTCATTAGCCACCTTTTTTGGATGGCAAGAAACAAACTCACTACTATGAAAGCTGGTCCATAAAACACTTGGGTCAGGCATACAACCTCTCCCAGGAATGGTGCCTGAGGTTATCAGAGGGCTGGGTAGGGAAAAGTATGCACCAGAATTTTCCAACCAAAGAGTAAGGAAAGAAGAACAGTTTGAGAAAACTACCACTTTGCAACCCTGAATGTTGAAATAACAGATCTTCCCCAAGGAGAGAGACATACAGACAGTGGGAAGCACAAGCACCACTTACCAAATATCATTCCAAATAATCAAACCAGAATCTGATCATGTTTCTAGAACCACTTTACAGGACATGGGGGACACACAAATACACCGAAGCACACCATGGGAGTGTGATAACCAGTGCCTGGCTGTGAGAACAATCTCCCTCAGCAAACAAATCACAACAGGATAGAGGCAGAGGGAGAAAGTGCAGATTAAAGCTAGAGCCTAAAACTGCCAAAGCCTGGTCTTATGTGGATGCTCATTCATCAGCATGCCTGGGTAATGGTTGTTGAGTTGGTGAGGTGACATGGGCCAGGGGACTGGGGGCCTAGTGGTGCAGGTGACATAGGCCTGGGGATTGGGGAGTGAGTGCATGAGGTGACACGGGCCAGGGACTTGGGGCTGAGTCGGGGAGGTTATATGGGCCTGGGGCCTTGGGGATGGGCAGTGCAGGTGACATGGCCTGGGGACTGGGGGATGAGCGGTTGAGGTGACATGGGCTGGGGACAATGGGGCAAGCAGGTGAGGTGACATGAGCCTAGGATTTGGGGAACAAGCAGGTGCAGGTGACAGTGGTCTCGGGACAGGGTAGTGAACAGGTCAGGTGTAGTTGGCCTCGAGTTGCTCCATGCTACTGAGGCTTGAGGGCTATGGACACAGCTGCACTGGGAAAGAGCAGTAACATCGTGGAATGGCACACAGCCCACTCCAGCAACCACCTCTTGGGGTGCAGCAGAGCTGCCAGGCAGTAATGCAGAGTTGGGTGCTGGGGTCATGGGGTGGCCACCGCCAGTTCTGAAGGGACAGGTCACAGCACTCATGACGTCCCAGAATAGAAACCGCCAGCATGGGGAGATTCAGCCCTGAACAGTCCCATGACTGCTCTTCTGACCTCTGAGCAAACCACGGACAGAACACATGCAAATGCGTGTGCATTGGATCCTTTCCACACACTCAGACAAACACACAGGCATGCATGCCAACAACCAGAACCCACGATGCCTCTCGTCCTATTCCACTCCCACTGCTGCTGCCTGAACAGGAAGGAGAAGAAGATTCCAATCGGCTGAATACTAAAATCATGTTTTTGTGTATTTCAAAATAAATGACCAAATTAAAGAGGGTACATAACTAACTGAAAATTAGAAGAATATTGGTCTACATAATTTTAAAAGCTAGAATAACTCCAATATCGTTAAATACAGTTACCCAGAAGCCCTAGCTTTCAGTAACTGAGCATTTACATTTCAGACGTTGCTGAGATCTCAGGGGCGGCCTCTACCACAAACGGTTCATCCTCCATTGTCCAAACGCTGGGACTCCACAATCACACTCGAGACCATTTTACAGCTCCCAGTCCTAAATAAAATAAATCAAAGTAAAATGGAAGCTACCCATAAGTCACAGGCTTCTGTGAATGGTAGGTTCTGGAATGGTGGGAGTGTCTGAGAGGAACGGACCCACCCACCCAGAAAACTCACCAGCGAAAGCTGGGCCTCTAGGCAGAGGCTGCTTCACCAGGCCTCTGCCCTGCAGCCCCTCCCCACCCCCACCAGGCTCCTGTGACCCATCCCTGTCCACAGCAAATCTCCACTGACGACTCCCCACCCCCACCAGCCCGCCGTGACACATCCCCACGCACACCAGCCTCCCATGAACCCTCCCCGCCAACAGCATACTCCAGTATGCCTCCCCACACCCACCAGCTTCCCATAACCCCTTCCCACCCACACCAGCCTTGCCTGCCCTACATCCCACACAGCCCATTGCAGCCCAGGTCCAACAAAAGGCCCAGCCCACCCGGCACCACGTCTCTGGCTACCAAATGCCAACACCCCTCATTCCTCCACACACCCCCATCACAGCAACAAAATAACCCCTAACGTGGCCCAGTGACCACCTGGGATGGCTCAGAGCTACACAAGACCCAGAAAAACACATTCTCAAACTCAACCCCTTCAGGTGGGTATGACACTGTCAGTAGGGCCTGTGATGAGCGCCTCAAGGGCCTCATCAGAAGGGCCTTCCTGCCCATGCAATGCTACAGAGAAGGCCTCAGAGAAAGGCCAACAGCATGGCTGGAGGCCAGAGCTACAGGGTCCACAGAGCAAGAGGCAGTGCATGTGGCCAGGGGTCTGCCCTTGCCCTTGCACAGGAGAATGTTCCAAGACACCTGCACTGCCAGCACCTCCCACCTCACCTGTCTGGCACCAGCACCTCCAACCTTACCTGTCGGCCACCAGCACCTCCATGCTCTCCTGGCATCTGATCCTGGGAATGGCTGGCAGTGTACTACCAGGCTGAGGTATTCTCCTAAAGCCAAGCGTACGAGCACCAAAAAGAACACAAGTTGCACGTTTCAAAACAGAAAAGAGAAAACCAGGTGTTCTAGTTTGCTAGCTGCTGGAATGCAACACAGCAGAGTCATATTGGCCTTTAATAAAAGGGGATTTATTTTGTTAGTTCTTCAGAGGAAAGGCAGCTAACTTTCCACTGAGGTTCTTTCTTACGTGGAAGGCACAGTATGATCTCTGCTGGTCTTCTATCCAGGCCTTTTGGTTCCAACAACTTTCCCCAGGGTGACTTCTTTCTGCATCTCCAAAGGCCTGGGCTGAGCTGCTAGTGCTCAGATGAGGAATGCCGAGCTGCTTAGGCTGTGCTACATTGCGTTCTCTCATTTAAACACCAGCCAATTAAGTCAAACGTCACTCATTGCAGCAGACACGCCTCCTAGCCAACTTCAGATGTAATTGGCAACAGATGAGGTGCACGTACCATTGGCTTATGTCCGCAGCAACAAAACTAGTTATGCTCACCGGGCCAAGTTGACAACTGAATCTAACTAACACACCAGGCTAACGTCAACACCGGTTTTCACACCGGCATCTTGCTGGCTGTGACATATGCTACAGAATATTCTAAACACTGCACCAACCTGATAACTTAAAAAATATCCATTTGTTAATCTTATATTTTAGGGTTCAAAACCTAATTTTATTTAACATAACTATCAGTAAACAAAGCACAATGAGGTTAGGCCATAATTATGGATTTCCCTAAATTTTTAGAATGCTCTACATGCTGTTACTTATACCTCAACAGCAGAAAAATTACACAAACTGTTCTTTCTTTCTTTGTACAATATTTCCAAATAATTAAGGTCAAGCATTAAATAAAGACCAAATGATATAGAAAAAAGATGTGTCAAAGTCGTGACTGTCTTCCCATGTAAGGGCGTCAAAGGCACACGGACCTGAAGCTGGATGAGAGCTCTTTGGGGTTTCCACATTCTGCGAGGCCTCTGATGTATCCTGGCCAGCAGGTCCACCTTCTCCTTCTGCACTCACGACAATTTGGACAGAGTTCACAAAGGAAGAATCACAACACCACCACTTGAAAAGACAGCAATCAACTGTAAAGATAAAGGAGCTCTTCTTTTTTCACCCATCACTTTCATAAAGATAAAACAGACTTTTGATGTTCAAATTGGGTGAGGAAATTTGAATTTCCTCAAGCCCTGGAAATACGAACCGGCTCAATGTTTCTAGAAATCAAAATTCAAAAGTTGGCCAATCAATTCAGCAGGATAAGTGCAAAGAAACGCAGGCTGAGCAAAGAAACGGACACAAATGCAACCACACCTGCAACAAGGTGCACACCCCGTGATTCACCTCATCTTCGTCACAACACTGGCAGAAGGTGAACATTAAGTAAGTGGTGCACCGACTGCCTTCTGGCTCGCCAGCCAGTAGCTGTCCCTGGCCATCGCAGCCCCAGGTGCTTACCTCACACTCAACACTGACTGGAAGCACACCTGGAAGTGACACACACATGCACATATGGGTGACACACACAATACCAGGCAGTGACAAACATGTGTGCCTGGTAGTGACACACACATATGCCTGGCAGTGACACACATGTGCACCCGACAGTGAACCCATGCACTTGGTAGTGACACACACATATGCCTGTTAGTGACATACACATATACCTGGCAGCAAGACACACATATGCCTGGTAGTGACACACACATACACCTGGCAATGACATGCATGTGCCTGGCAACGACATGCATGTGTGCCCTAGATGAGTCACACACCCAGCATCACAGGGCTGACCGTGCTTTTCCAATTTCTTCTTCAGGTTCCTCTCTGCTTATCTATTTATTTACTACTTTGGGCATGTACCATATTCTTCTTATAATCTGATATGTTGTCCTCCTTTGCATAAAAAGAATGTAATCAGTAAATAGCAAACCAAAGTATTAAAGGAATTACATTTACTTCATTATTTAAAGGAAAAGAGATTTAGGCTTTACAGAGCAGTAGAAATAAACCAGAATTTGAGTACTGGAAGTATACTCTGGAAAAAAACTCCTGATATGTATTATTTTTAAATTTAAAACATGTAAATTAAATCTTAATCTGGTATAGTCAAGATATATTTTCCTAGGTCATCATGATGAGTGAAGTAATCCTAGTGCAGAAGGACAAATACTGTATCATGTTACTTATATGAAATAAGTATAATATGAAAATTCATAGTCAGAAAACAGATGCAGTTTCTGGGGATGGGTGGGGCATGGAGCCGGGGTCCATGCCGGGCCGAGAGCAGCTTTGGCACGTGTTGACAGTAAGGCCAGGGCAGTGGCAGTGGCAGCACAGCATGGGAACGATGTACCTGAATGCTTCATGCTCTACTTGTCACCAGAACAAACACTTTTACAAACCCTCAAGGTGCACAACACAAACAGTGAAGGTGAATGTAAACCATGAACTTCAGTTAATAGGACAATTACAGTAATATTGTTTTACCAGTTATAACAAAGATGCCACACTAATCAAACTGTTAATAAGACAAAACTGTGTGTGTATGTGGAGGGGCATATGGGAACTCTGTTCTCTCGAGTAATTTTTCTGTATATCTACAACTGCTCTAATAGAAAAAAGATGCTTCCTGAAGTTACTTTCACTGATGCAATGTAATCACGTAAAATATAAATCTGCAATGCCATGCCTATTTCTATGAAGGTATACAATTTATACTAAACATATATTGTCTTTTTAATTTATAAGTTTTTTTTAAAGACATGGCAACATACAAACACGAACATTCTTACCATATGGTCATTCCATTCTTGTATATAATCAATAACTCACAGTAGCATCGCACAGTTTTATACTCATCACCATGATCACCTCTCAGAACATTTGCATCAATCCAGAAAAAGAAATAAAATGAAAAAAGAAAAAAATTCATACATACCACACCCCCAACCCTCCCACTCACCAATCACCAGCATTTCAATGTACTAAATTTATTTTAACATTTGATCTCCCATTAATTATTGAATTTTAATCTGTATCCTCTACTCATCTATGGATAAGGTAGATAAAAGAAGCATCAGACACAAGGTTTTCACAATCACACAATCACCTTGTGAAAGCTGTATCATTATACAAACGTCTTCAAGAAACGTGGCTGCTGGAATACAGCTCTACAGTTTCAGTCAGTTCCATCCAGCCTCTCCATTACATCTTCATGAAACAGGTGGTATCTATTTAATGCATAAGAACAACCTCCAGGATAACCTCTTGACTCTGTTTGGGATCTCTCAGACATTGTCACTTTGTCTCATTTCACTCTTCCTTCGTTTGGTAGAGAAGGCTTCATCAATCCCTTGATGGTGGGTCTCAGCTCATTCTAGGATTTTGTCCCACATTGCCAGGAAGGTCCACACCGCTGGTAGTCATGTCCCATATAGAGAGTGGGAGGGCAGTGAGTTTGCTTGCTGTGTCAGCTGAAAGAGAGGCCACATCTGAGCAACAGAAGAGGTTCTCTGGGGGGGTGAGTGACTCTTAGGCCTAATTTTAAGTAGGCTTAGCCTATCCTTTGCAGGATTAAGTTTCATATGATCAAACCCCAAGTTTGGGGGTGTAGCCTGTTGCTTTGGTTGTCCCCACTGCAAGTGAAAATATCGAGAATTATCGAATTAGGGAAGTTGATTTTTCCCCATTTCTTGCCATTCCCCAAGCAGACTTTGCAAAATACTTTTTTATTTACTTAAACACATTTATTTAAGTCCATTTCTTACCTCCATCACTGATGGAGTCACCTAAAAAAAACACATATCAGAAAGTTAACATTTATGTTAGCAAACCTTGAAATAGTAAATGAGCATCACAGGATTCGAGAATAACACAGGTAAATACTTATGGACCTGCACTAGGAAAAAAAGTGCCCCTTTCCTCTTAACCGTTTTTCTAGTTCCTACCATCATTTGATTTTCAAAGATGGAAAGCCAAAGAACAAACACAACTATGAGTTGTAACATGATATTATGTAAAAACACAGGAGGAAAGTGTATCATAGAGAAAACATCAGACCAATAACTAGACATGCCATTGAGACCATGGATGTGGGGTGTGGGGCAGGAGAGCTGGGGGCCTGAACCCTCTCTCCTGACAACCCTGTGGGAGTGCAAACCTCTGCCCCACGAGGGCCACTGGAAGCAGCAGCCCAGCGGCTTCTCACCAGGAGAGGACAGCACTCCAGCTCCCTGTGGCCTCCTTCAGCTTCCACCAGGACCCTCTCCTGCTGGCTGCTCCTGGGCTCTGGGGCCTGACTGTGGATTCCCTCAGTACTCAGTAGCTTGGAGAGGTGGAGGCCAGGCCCACAGAGGGACAGAGCAGAGCCTCCACTTTCAGAGTTTCCCCAGAACCACTGGCTCCCTCAGACCCCAACCCCCTTGGCTCCCAGCCTACATGTGGTCCAGTCCCCTACCCAGCCCCTGTTCACTCTGCACCCAGCTCTCCAGCAGACCCCTTCCCTACACCCCTCTGACCTCTCTGTCCCTCTCTGACCTCCTTGCATCCCTCTAGGCTTCCCTGCACCCTCTCAGTCCTCCCTGCCCCCCTCCAGCCTCCCTGAACCATCACCGGCCTTGCTGCCGAACTCCCAGCCTCCCTGACACCCTCCGGCTCCCCCACCCCTCTCTGGCCTCCCAGGCCCCTCCCGCTCTTCCTGACCCACTCCGGCATCCCAGCCCCTCTCCGGACCTCCCTGTCTTCTCTCCCAACCACCCCTCAGTACCAGCACACACCAGCCGCCCTGGGAGGAGCTCCTGCAGCCCTAACACCACCTCCACGCACCAGACCTCGCTGAAAAGAATAATCCCAAGGTGTCTGGAAACAAATTCTCCAAACCACTCTCTGGTCCAGATGGTCCTGCCTCTCCCAGGCCACTGAGTTTCTCTGCTCTCTGCCCCACCCAGTCCATTGTCAGACCAGAGTCCATGCCACGCTCCCCTGTCTCTGGAAGACTCGCCAAGCTTCCATAATGTGTTGCACACACAGCCTCCCACACCCCTTGGCACCATGCGAGTTCTGCACATGTGGCATCCCACACTCCTTGGTTCCATGCAAGTGCTGCATACACAGCCTCCCACAGCCCTGGCTACAGATGACTCATGATGTTCCAAAGTTTATGAAAATGGGGTGGGGGAATAGGATTTCTGGGAAATTAAATATTCCCTCAGCACTCAGGAGCTTGGAGAAGTGGAGGCCAGGCCCGCAGAGGGTCAGGGCAGAGCATCCACTTTCAGAGTATCCCCAATCCTATGGGTCCCTCAGATCCCATCCCCCTTAGTCCCCGCCCTCCACGTGGTCCAGTCCCCTACCAATCCCCTGTTCACTCAGCAGCCCAGCCTCTGCCCCTTAGCACCTCCCCACAGGTTGAGGCC
>PVIY010046702.1:0-18296 GCA_004026745.1 Myrmecophaga tridactyla
AGAGATGACACTAATTCTTAGTATTCCCAATCCAAGAATGAAGCACTAGCTCCCGTTTCCTGCGGTCTCCCTCTAGCCCCTCACCCCTACCCCAGGTGTGCTGACTTCCACCTTAACCTCTTCTCAAGAATGATTCCAACCAATCCCACGCCAAAACATGTTTGCCCCGCCACGAGGATCAGACCCCTTCTACACACCCTCTTCTACTCTCGGGTGCCGCCGCCTCCCAGGCGCCCCCACCCCACCCCCACCCCCACCCCTCGCTAGCGAGCCCGCGAGCGCGCGTGCACACACATTCTCACGCTTCCCCAACATCCCGCATCGCGACAAGCCGGCTTTGCTGGAGCTCAGCCCGGCCGGTGGGGGCCAGGCACCTATACGGGCATGTGTGTGCCCGCTCCGCCCCCTCCCGAGGATCCTCGCAGAGCCCCCGCCTCCCAGTCCTGGAAGGAGAGAATACAGCAACACCCCTGCCACCCCAGACACAGTACCTCTGTGTCTGTTGCTCACACTCCAATCTTTGGCCCGTTCCCAGTACACACCGGGTCGGCCTCGGCACTCACCGGAGATACTGCGCGCTCTGCAGGCTCATCCTCCGCCGCCACGTCTTCCCGCGAAACGTCCGTGGATCTCTCAGGCTCCTCGGAGCGGCCCCGCGGCCCCGCGGGTGCTGGCGGCCGCCGCCATCTTCCTCTCCTCCGGCTCCTCCTCGCTTCGCGCGGGGGTGGGGGGTGAGTGAGGCAAGGGGGAGGGAGCGGGGAAGCTCTCGCTGCTGCTCCGGCCGGTGGGGCGCAGGGACACTCCGACCCGGGAGGGGGCAGAGGGAGGGAGAAGGAAAGGGGGCGGGGGAAAGAGAAAGCTGAAGCAGAGGAAGGAAGTGGAGGGCCTTCTCGCGATATTTCAGCAGCGCCGAGCCCACGATGTGATTTCCGCTTTTCTGTGGCGCTCTCTTTTGGGATCAGCGAGCCGTGTGGCCTTTGTGTGGCTGCTGCTCAGCGACCTGCTGGTGGTGCTTGGTTGCTTCCTGCTAATCCACTCCTCTCCTCCCGCGTGAGGGGGTAACCCCAGCCTCACCGGTAACATCGAGCCCAAATCAACCAAGAGTTACACGAAAAGTCTTCCCCCGTGTTTCCACTCCACCCAAGTTCTCTCTTCCTTTTTCCACTCTCCCACTCTTCCCCGCCGGAAACACCGCCCCTGCCTCTGACAGTTCCGCCCGTCGGTCCCTCGACTCTTGTCTGTTCTCGTGCGCTAGAGAGTGACGCGAAGTACCCTCCTCTTTTCCGCAGCCCCTCCCCCTGCACGCAGAGAGTCTGTTGGCGGGGATAGGGCGGAGCCCAGGGAGGAAGAGAAAGGAAATCCACGGATTGGCTAGCAGCTCCCATGGCAACTGGAGGCTGGGGTTGTATTGTCATAGTAACCAGTGTGTGCGGATGGGTGACCCTCCCCGAGGCGAACAGGTTCCCCGGAAACCGCCCAGGATTCCCCCTTGGCTTCCCCTCCATCCAAAGGCTTTCCCCAGCCTGGAAATCGGGGTAGTTCTCTATCTCCGGGCCTTGATACCCATTTCCTCCTCCCTTCCCCCTTCCTGCAGCGACAGGGAGAGACCCTAAGACATTCACCGCGGGCTTTCCCAGCTGCCCGTGGGCGGGAACCACCTCCATGGTTTCCTCTCAGCGCCGAGCGTGGAAAGGACCCGACTACGTGAAGAAGATGCTGGGCCTGGAGGCTGGCGGGCGGCGGGCTGTAGCGGGACGGGCGAGGCGGCGACGCTGGGCGGCGAGCAAGGGCCAGGGGGGTTCCCACGACTGCCTCCGACTCTGGGAGGCGGGATCCCGCCCGTACGGGGTCCCTGAGGGAGGAGAGCGGCACCCGACAGCGGCGATCTCTCTCTTTCTGACTGAATACACGACTGACTCAGACGTGTCGACACCTCCGCGAGATCCCTTTAACCCCCTCTCTTCACCCCGTACACTCTCGACTACCGATCCTCCTCGGAGCTTCCTGCACGGCCTCCCCGAGCCACCGCCCGCTGCGAGGAGGCCGCGATGAGGGTGGAACAAGTTCTAGAAGACCAAAAAGCGCTTTCCAAGCATCTAGAGTCGGGGACTAGGCAAAACGCTGACTACCGTCATCCCTCTTAGAGGTACCCCCCCAGTGGGGGTCCCTCTTGATTAAAGGCGTACCTCAGGACTCCTCCCTCCCCTGCACCCTTCCTCCTCCTCTCTGGAGTCTGCAGTGATTTCGAGCTTGCCGCTGTATCTTTTGGCCGAGAGAGGAAAACGTCAGTAAAATAATATCAAGGAGAACCTAGGATATGTGCGTGGAGTTCCGATGAACGTCATGAAGAGCGATTTGCATTCACAGAGCAAATCAAACTTTTGAATGCCAATCATGTATATTTTGTATCAGGTTTGTAGCCAAAAAAGCAGAAGTAAAAATGGAGTCAATACTAGTGACTGAGAAGTAGCTAGAGAAGTCATCGTCCTAATTTAAATTTGAAGAAATGGTTTGGCATTTTACAAATTTTCCAATTCGCAGAGTGTTGTGGAATCATTTAAGCAACTATCTCGAAATACTTTGGCATATGAAACAGCAGTACAAAGTCCCCCAGGACTTCAGCCCTCATTGGATCGTTAAAATCAAAATTTTAATGGTCTCTTTTGGTTTGGTTTGGATTGGTTTGGGTGCCTGAATGTTGCTGTCTTCCGGGCCAGCTGAAAAGCCACTTTCAAGAAAATATTTATTTGGGTCCTCATGTGTACGTTTGAAGGAAATGAAAGTACAGCCTACTTTGAAATAAATCCCCAGGATAGATTTCCACGAACGAAATAGAAACGGAAGCACGCGCCTCGTGCTCCAAGGTCCGGGCGTGGCGCGCCGTGACGCGCGGGGACTGCGGCCGCACAATGGCCCTGAGCACCCCGCGCCGCGGGAGAGAGCCGCCCAGTGCGTCCGCTTCCCCTCGGCCCGCCACCTGCTTTTCCTTCCACCCTGGGGACCAGGAACGAAACTGAGTCCTGCTACAATTACCTAAACCACCGTCCATTTCTTTCCCAAAGCTTATTGGTTAAGACTTTTTAGATTTTTAACCACAATAAAAATGCTCTATAATGTAAAGTAATTACCGCTTTACTAATCTTCCTAATAACACCTTTCGTTTCAGTGGCACGTCCCTTCAGTAAACAATACATAAGCAAATACCATGACACTCCTGATAAGTGAGCTAGTGGAAAAAATGCTATTTTCTTATTTTGGAAAATAGGGGAACTGAGATCAGAAAGAAATACTTTTGTTGTGGTTTGCTGGTTTATTTATTCAATAAACATTTACTGAGCACAATGTTTCAGGTGCTGTCCAGGTTACTGTAGATACCAAGATGAGATGTGGTCCCCATCCTGGAGGAACCCATCTTCTGGTAGAGACAGCAGAAAGAGGTGATTAGGATGCAATAGGATGGGTGCTCATACAGGCACTGTTTAAAAAATTGAAAAAGGTTATCAGACTTTGACTAGAGATGTGAAGGAAGCTGATCTGGATAGGACTAAGGTGTATCAGAATTCAGGGTAAAGGATGATATTCCATATTTTAAAACTTCAACTTCTGTGTGAGACCAAGGGGAGAGATGTTTATTTGGTGCAAAGTTTATATTTTGGGTAGTGCATTACTTCATTTAACTTCTATGATCAGTTTAGTTGAATATTATAAGTACATGGAATCTTGAGTAGGGTAAGAGATTTTGTAGGATTATCTAGGTTAGTGTGATGCCCTGTTGTATCCCAAAGTAATTTGGGCAGTGAATAAAGTATTTGCAAAGTACCCTTGGGGGACTGAGGAGAAAGGAGTAAATATTCAATCTCCCCATTTATAGAATTTCTGATGTTCTCGCAAGCAGTGAAGACAACTAATTCAATAGGCCAAGCCCTCCATCTTGGGGTTCACCCCTATGAAACTTATTCCCACAAAGGATAAGTTAAACCTACTTAAAATTATGACTAAGAGTCACCCCCCCACCCCGAGAACCTCTTGTTGCTCAGATGTGGCCTCTCTCTCTCTCTCTAAGCCAACTTGACAGGTGAACTCATCTCCCAGGGGTGTAAATCTCCTTGATAACATGGGATAAAATTCCTGGTATGAGCCAGAAACCAGAAGTTACTTCTGGAGGACCTCTGTTGTTACTCAGATGTGGCCTCAGTCTCTCTAAGCCCAACTCTGCAAGTGAAATGATTGCCCTCCTGCCTATGTGGGACAAGACATCCAGGGGTAAAAGCATCCCTGGTGATGTGGGAGATGACTCCCAGGGATGAATCCAGACCTGGCACCATAGGATCAACAATTCCATCCTGACCAAAAAGGGGGAAAGAAGTTTAATAAAATATCAGTGGCAGAGAGAGTTCAAATAGAGCAGAGAGGCTACTCTGGGGGTTGCTCTTACGCAAGCTTAAGTTAAACCTTGCTACCTATCATAACCTACAAACCCCAACCAAGACCATTCCAGCCAATCCCAAAGAATACCTAGGGCGATTTATAAGATTCCACAAGGGTTCCATGCACGAGAGTAAATTTCCAGAAACCTACAACCTCCAGATGGGTCCCTGGTCCAGTTAAGTCCTGAAACCTAGCCCAGCCTCTCCAGAACATCTGATAGTTCCATCTCCCTACCTCATATTAGTGACAAACCCTTCCAGTATCAAAAATTTAGAATTGCCATAGCCCAAACAGTCCTAAAGAGAGGTATGGAAAGATCAAAGGTGATGGTGGAGTTATACATAGTAGATAGGATTTAAGAAATTAATATGAATGCTGAATCATTAAATTGTTCTCTCTTTTAGTCTCCAGTATTTTAGAGCAGCTAGAAGTAAAAACCTAAAATTGTGAGATTGTAACCTATGTTAAAGTCTGAAATATGTTCTACAACTAATTGTGGTGCTGTGCTTTGAAATTTATAGCTTTTTTGTATATATGTTATTTTTCACAAAAAAAAGAAAGAAAGAAAAAAGTTGATTGTGATGATAAGAAAATATTTAAGCCCTCTAGCCTCCTATATTCTGGAGCAGCTAAAAGGAAAAATGTGAGAGGATCATATGGTAGCCCATGAGAAACTCTTGGATCTGTCCTGTAACCACTTATTGAAGAGTGCTTTGAGAACTATTGCTTTTTTATTTCTTTGCTTTGTATATATGTTATACTATACAATAAAAAAAGTTAAAAAAAAAAAGTCTGTAGCACACTTGTATAATCCATTTGGATTTACAGAATACTTGCTTGGAATAGAATCTAATAATGACAGAAAACCTAAATGAGTTTCAATTCAGTTGTTTCAATAAAATTACTGCTACCACGTGTAATATCAAGTCTATAACTGTCAAGTCTTTCATAATCTGAAATATAGAAATCTAATGTAAAACACAGGAAGACTGAAAAGGACTGCTATTTCCCTTCTTTGCCAGAATTCTACGAAGTAACAAATCCACTTAGTGAACTGAATGTCAAGAAGAAATAACATCCCCATAGAAGATGCTCAAAGTTTGGTGTCCAGACTGACAGGAAAAAATTCAAATATTGTTTCTGAAAATAACTTTTGCATTTCAGCAAGTTGAATTAAAATAAAGTTACTACTTATTAAGAAAAATGTATCAACAGAACTCAGAAGAATTATGATCTTGATTTACATACTGCTTGAATTTACATATTGCTTAATACACATTTTCTAATCTTACTTCTTTATATGCCTGCACCTCCCCCAACAGACTTGTAGAATATAAGTATCTTTACAACATATTTTATTTACTTTTTTTCTGCAATTAAAGAGCAGCTGCCTCATTTCCTTTAGTTTTACCTGATCTGAAGGTTTAATGTTTATGCTTAATTTTGGCTAAGTGATTTCATGGAAAGAGCATAAACTAACAGACCTGAGTGTGCATTCCTAATTCTGCCATCTCAGTCAAGTTTCAGTCTCCTCCTTGGTCAAAATGGAAACATTACCTATTTTACAGGCTTTCTGTAAGCTTTACTGGTATATATATGACACTCCCTAGCTGAGGGCCTGGTGTACAACACAGGCACTTGATAAATGTTCATTTTATTTATGCCTTTATTCTTTATATCAAGCTGAAAATAATTTAGAACTACTAGGAATAAAATTATTTTCTAAAATACTTTAAAATAATACTCATAGCTTGGGGACCACATACCCAAATCCAATTTTCATTAAGTGCTAGAAGACACTTTTCTTTATCTCTGGTTCTGACTATAGAAGAGAATTCACTATTAGGACATTGTGACTAAGATTAAAAAATTTGGAACTTTTCAAAACTCTTTATCACTAAAAGCAGCCTAATATAACCCCATTTCTGCTCAAGTAAGCAGAGGTCACTTTTCAACCAGACATTAAGTAATTTCTGAGAAGCTACTCTTAACATTCCTACAAAATTTACCTAGTGCTTCAGTACCCTGACAAGCAAGCCTCCTCCCTTTTTATGACATCTCACCTGTTCCATGAAAACTTATCAAGCACTAATTTATTTTAATATTTAGCCTACATATTCTGAATGCTTCCAAATCACATACACAATTAAGTACTTAATAAGTTTCTATTTTGATGAGAAGAATGACTTATTGATTACTATATTCAAGTATACAGTGTGTATGAACCTGGCTTGAGCTCTCTCTTTAGTACCACTCCTCGGACCATAGGGTTAAGCGACACAACCTGGTGAATGATTCATTCTCTTCAGTGAGTCAGCTACAAATTAACATTTAAACTCGGGTCTCCTATCGCTCAAGATTTCTTAAATCAGAGATCAGTAGCCTTTCTCAAGCAGTTTGCCAAGTATATATTCTTTCATTTATCCCTAAAAGGGAGACATTAAGCCTAAAGAACAGTCAGGAGCATTGTCATCCAGGTGCAGGAGAAGAAACCTCTGGTTTAGGAGGCAGTGAAGTGAGAGTTGGCGAATGGTAGCCAGAGCTAGGCTTTCATGTGTCTTCTCTTTGTCCTTCTCCATTCTCCTAATATCTGCTAAAGGAAAACTTATTAATCTTCAGGAATTTCTCCCAACTCCCAATAAACAAGTACTTGGCAGACAACCACACCTTAAAACCTTATCTGCTAATTTAATGGACACAGACAATCTGGAGAAAACAAGAGGTTTATTAGGGAAGATTAAAAAGTATAAAAATATAAATAATTCCCCAATTAGGTAAAAGGAGTGTGAGACAAGACATCCGCCTTAGAAAAAAAATTAAATATATATATATCAATAAATAAATAAACGTAGCCTTATACGCTTTTGGCAGAAGACTTTAATGCTCACAGAGCTTTACTACCTCAGGCACGGGTAGTGCCAAAGCCATCTTGGGTCCCTAAATCTAAAATCAAAATATTTGATGGAAAAGTCTTTGTAATTACTCAGAAGCTACCATTTTCCCTTAAAAACAGCCAACTAAAAATTTTTAAATCTTCTAATGTTTATAATCTCGACTCCTAATTTCTACAGGGTGAACTACTATTTTTGAACCCAGAGAATGTAATACTGATATTCATTGTCATAAAACTGCTCTTCTTAAAAAAAAGGAAGCCACACATACACTTTCCTCTTACCCCGGTCACTATTATTTTACCATCTTCATTTGCAGTTCAGTTAATAGGTGATAAAGATGAAAAGAACAGAAAATCAGGTCTTAAACTTGTTACTTTAAGGTGTACCAAGTATATGTACTCAAATATCATTGTTTTTGTTTTACCTTAACTAACTGTCATAAGGTCTTTTCTATTTTCAGAAATCATATAAATATCAGAAACCTAGTTTGTCCATATTTGTAAAAATTCTTAATGATTGGATTACCAGATATGAGAGCACATTCCAGAACAAATTAAATAGCAAATTATTGTGTGCTTATATTCCTCATTTTACTCATTCTAAACTTTTAAAAAGTTTTGGTTTCTGGTCTAAAGTCTCCACCAACTTTCCATTACCCTTAGGATAAAGTCCCCAATCATTAGGATGATTTATGAAATCTGGTCCCTGCCTGCCTCATCTCTAATGTTTTCCTGGAATCACTTCTCTAGACAAAGAGACCTTCTCTTAGTATCTTGAATGGGCATTATTCTTTTCTACCTCAGAGTCTTTGCACAAGCTATTCCCTATGTCTAGATTTCTTTTCTTTCCAGACCGTTCTTCTCCCTTCACATGCTTCAAGCCTAAACTTGAGCTCCCTTGGTAAAACCTTCTCTGATTTCCCCCAACTCCCACTACTACCATCAAGTTAGGTTAGCTACATATATTACATATTCTCATAGCACTCTGCCCATCTTTTCATGGCATTTGCCATATTTCAAATTCTTTGTTCAATACATGCTGCCTCCAACTGGCTGTAGGCGCTGTAAGGGCAGTTAATATGTCTGTTTTGCTCACTGTTGTAGTATCACTTGGCCTAGCAGAATGTCTAATATAAAGGCAATGTTTGTTGAATGAGTGAATTTTAGAAAAAAACTAGTTAATAGAAATTTGGTCTGTGTCCTTCATGTAAATTCTTAAAATTCCTGACCAATTTACCATGAAATATTCTCTAGAATAAAATCTTAAGCAATAAAAAAGTAATTAATTGGGCATTCAACCTATCTGGGTGTTCTAGTTTGCTAGCTGCCAGAATGCAACACACCAGAGACGAATTGGCTTTTAATTAGAGGGGGTTTATTTCATTAGTTCTTCAGAGGAAAGGCAGCTAACTTTCAACTGAGGTTTTTTTCTTATGTGGGAAGGCACAGGATGGCCTTCTCTCCAGGCCTCTGGGTCCCAACAACTTTCCCTGGAGTGATTTCTTTCTGCATCTCCAAAGGCCTGGGCTGAGCTGCGAGTGCTGAGATGAGGTATGCTGAACTGCTTGGGCTGTGCTACGTTGTGCTCTCTCAATTAAACACCAGCCAATTAAGGCAAACATCATTCATTGCAGCAGGCACGCCTCCTAGCCTACTGCAGATGTAGATCAGAACAGATGATGTTCACATGCCATTGGCTCATGTCCACAGCAATAGAACTAGGTGCCTTCACCTGGCAAAGTTGACACCTGAATCTAACTACCACACTGGGTAATTGAAATTTGCTAGTATATTTAATAAAACAAAATTTTTAATTGAATGACATTTACCCAGGCAATCATTAAAGAGCACACAAGATTATGGATAACTCATCAATTACTTGACAGCAAAATCTCAGGCTTCAGTGTAGGAAAAAAAAGTCTTCAACATCTGAATCATTCTTGTTTAACTTTATATATTCTAGTTTTGGAGTATGGGGAACTTAACTCAGTTATTATGTGGCAAAAGCAAAAACTGTTGGGGAAGAACAAAAATATACTTAATTCAGAAAGAAAACTGGATCAGGAAGTGGAATAGAAAGCTCAGTGATCTTTGTATTTCTCACAAGAAAAGATTTTATAAATTCTAGCATTATTTTCTTTTTTCCTCCTCAAATGGTGTGGGAGTTAGATTCGGGTGTCATCTTGGCCAGGTGAAAGTGCCTAGTTCTGTTGCTGTGGACATGAGCCAGTGGCATGTGAACCTCATCTGTTGCTCATTACATCTGCAGTGGGCGAGGAGGCGTGCCTGCTGCAATGAATGATGTTTGACTTAATTGGCTGGTGCTTAAATGAGAGTGTTCAATGTAGCACAGCCCAAGCAGCTCAGCATACCTCCTCTCCGCACTGGCAGCTCAGCCCAGGCCTTTGGAGATACAGAAAGGAATCACCCCAGGGAAAGATGTTGGAACCCAGAGGCCTGGAGAGAAGGAGGCTAGAGATTACCCTGTGCCTTCCCACATAAGAAAGAACCTCAGTTGAAAGTTAGCTGCCTTTCCTCTGAAGAACTAATGAAATAAATCCCCTTTTATTAAAAGCCAATCCATCTCTGATGTGTTGCATTCTGGCAGCTAGCAAACTAGAACAAATGGGATGGGGCTAGACAAATTGAATGTAAGTTTCTTAAGGAAAGGGCCATATCCAATTTCAAAGTAAAGGAGATGAATTATTTTCAAGGGCAATTTCTCTAAGTTCAATTAAATTTTAAAATGTATTTGTAATTTATATAGCAGTCCCTGGCACTTAGTAGGCAGTCAACAAATGTGCTGCTTTTATTAGGAATATAGGGTGAATAAGAACGTCACACATAATCTAACATAGGTTAAACTTGTTTTTTAAAAAGCAAACAAAATGCTGTAGAATTGCATTTCTGGACAGGGAGGAACACAGCACACTGCCTCAAGCTGGGTGACCAGTTATAGCAAATGACCAAGTGTAATTTGCCAAGGGAGAAAGCAGCTTTAATCTGGTTAAGGAGGCTGTTTTAGTTCATTGCTGTTTTTTGTTTGAATAAGAAACAAGCGCTGTCTCAAAGTCTCATAAGGTACAAAACCAGCTACTTGTGACTTCCCCTGTCCTCTTTCAAACTGACATCCTAGAAATGCAAGACCATTTCTCTCTCTCTCTCTCTCAAATACTCATGGCTGTAATATTTCCATTATGCTCCCCTATGTGATCCAATCCTTTGTCCGAGAGGACATGCATGGTTTTACTTCTTCTGATGTCCCTGTGTTAGGACCGAGTTTATAGGCATGTTAAATGTTGGAATGCAGACATTTCCAAAACATATACAGCAGTGGAATAGATATTGCAGAAGATTATTAGCTATAGAAGTGAGTTGGAATTAATTTTTATAAGTATTTGTGGGACGTCAAAATTTTAATTTCTTTTTTTGGAGGGGTGCATAGTCTGGGAATCGAACCTGGGCTTCTCACATGGAAGGCGAGCACTCTAACTATTCTAACACTGAACTACCCGTGCACCCTAAAAATATTTTTATTGATAAATCTTCAACACATAATTCCATACATGGTGTACAATCAGTGCCTCACAATATCATCACATAGTTGTGCATCCGTCACCATGATCATTTTTTAGATCATTTTTTAGAAACTTTGAATCACTCCAGAAAAAGAAATAAAAAGAAAAAACTCAAATACCATGCCCCTTACTCCATCCTCTCATTGACCACTAGTGTTTCTATCTACCCAATTTATTTTACCCTCTGTCCCCCGCTATTATTTATTTTTTATCCTTTTTTTTTTACTCATCCATGCACACCCTCGACAAAAGGAGGATCAGACACAAAGTTTTCATAAACACACAGTCACATTGTAAAAGCTATATCGTTATACAATTGTCTTCAAGAATCAAGGCTACTAGAACAAAGCTCTACAGTTTCGGGTACTTCCCTCCAGCCACTCCAATACGGCATAAAGAAGGATATCTATATAATGCGTAAGAATAATCTCCAGGATAACCTCTCAACTCAGTTTGAAATCTCTCAACCACTGAAACTTTATTTTGTCTCATTTCACTGTTCCCCCTTTTGGTCAAGAAGATGCCAGATCCCAGCTCATCGCAGGATTTCTGTCCCATGTTGCCAGGGAGATTTACACCCCCAGGAGTCATGTCCCACATAGAGGGGAGGGCAGTGAGTTCACCTGCCCATTGGCTTAGAGAGAGAGAGAGGCCACATCTGAGCAACAAAAAGAAGTTCTCTGGGAGTGACTCAGGCCTAATTTTAAGTAGGCTGAACCTATCCTTTGCAGGAGTAAGTTTCATAGGGAAGAACCCCAAGATGGAGGGCTCGGCCTATTGATTTGGTTGTCCCCACTGCTTGCGAGAATATTCTCCAAATGGGAAAGTTTAATATTTCCTCCTTTCTCTCCAGTCCCGCAAGGGGACTTTGCAAATACTTCTTTATTCACTGCTGCAATTACTAGAACAATTGAATTTTAGCAATAAATTACAGTAGGCATCCTAAGTGGAGTTAGGAGTTTAAGGTCTTCTGGGAGCATTCACTCGATGATCACTTCCTATCTTCTGCTCTTCCAAGACCAATCTAATCTGTGTGTAACCTGAAATCAAGGTAAAAGCTTGATGAGTTCTGGATCCTCAGGAATTTTATTATTTAGCCATTTGCTCATTCATTTATTCAATCTTCAATAATGTATTGAGAACATTTTTGTATCTGGTCATATAATAGTTACTGGGGTGCAATGGCAAACAATATTCACTTTCTCTCAAAGCTTAAAGTTTAGAGAATACAATTAAGTAAGGGGGGCAGTTATATTGGAAAGTGATAAATGCTGTGATAGACATCTTTAAAACCATTATCACACTTTGAGCTCCCTTTGGCAGCACATATATAGAAGCATTTCTTGATCTCTACTTTGAGATCAAGTAGAGACATGCGATGAGATAAACAACATTCGGTGTTCCAGTCGGCTTCAAAAATCCTTCAGAATGTGATTTGCCATCTTGCAAGATTTGTCAAGTGCTATTTCTAGCAGGGAAAATATTATGCACAGTTCAACTGTTCAGAAAAGTGATGGAAAACCATAGTTAAATGTATTCTGAATTAAATATGTATTAAAAAATACAAAACTGTATATATAAAGTATAACTATGAAATAGAATTGCATAGAAAACTGGTCAGAAATACAATAAATGTTAATAGCAGTTATTGCTGTGAGACCACACCCCCTCCCCGCACCCCTCTTTAGGGATCCTCACTGCGGGGGGTGGGGGCAACTCCACTTCAAGCCAAAGGGGGGATGAGGAGCAGCCAGCCAGGGTTGTGAGGCAAGATTTTTATTATATTTTCCAATATCTCCCACCAACCAAATAGTGAAGTGGATTTTATTGTTGCTGTTACTGTTATTTTTGCTAAGGACTTTGTTGTTGTTTTTAACGAATGCTTGAACCATTTGCCATATTACAGGAGCCTGAGAGTAACGTTGGAAATTGAAAAGGAATCAGGTTAAAGATAAGTGATTTTTACCACATGGTGATCGAAAAAAATATTTTATTTTAGCCAATTCCTAAGGATTGATCTGGGCATGTTGCACTCTAATGCAATATCATTAAGTACAAACAAAAATGAACAAGGTGACCATCTTTTAAAAATACCACCATTACTGACCCTCTTTGGTTAACTTAGGTCTAGTTTTGGGAACCATGACAGCCTGGGAAAGATGGAATGCTTTGGATGGGAGTCATAGGAGAAGGAATTTAAGCAAATCTAAAATTAGACCTTTATTTAACTTTTTGCCTTCTCTTACCTTCGTAATTCTTTTCTCCTCCACCCTCAACTTCAGGTCACACCTCCCTGGTCCCTCCCAGTTATATAACAAACCTGTACTTCCTTGTTTCTCTGGAATGTGATCTGTCAGGAACCTCAGCATGTGCATTTTTTTTTACTTAAAGGTGAGAAAGAAAAAGGGAGTAGATAAGCTGAACTGTGAAAGAAGAAAGAGTAGGGGAAGATAAAAGAAAACTATAAAAGTTTCAAGGAAGGAAAAGAAAGCTATGGATGAGCAAAGCTATAGTGATAGCTGTTAGATGCCCAGCTACTAGACTCTACTTCCCATGAGAGCTTCATGATCCCCAGTCTGTCCTAAAAACAAGAAGGGACTTCTGAAATTTTCTTCCAAACTCAGCAATCTCTAATTTCCCTCATTCTTGTTGCTTACATTCTGTGCAAGTTGGAGATGACTCCATTTAAAGATCCAGTTCAAGGAGACTCATGTAAGCCATGGGAAACTTTGTCCCTCTCATTTTAAAGACTCATATTCTCCAAAATAAATTGTTTAAATTTGGCCTGTGGATACAAAGTTGTAACCAAGAAATCAGGATTTGAGGTATAATTTGATTACTGAATCATTATATAAATATTCCTTTTTGCTCTCTGACATATTGGAGTGGACAGGGAATTACCTGAAATCTCTGTGTTATCATCCAGCTGCCTTGATCTCTGATAATGGTTGTATAGCCCTTATCTTCTGCCCCTGTGATTGTAAAAACCCTGGACTAATCTTCATCTGTTTTTCAACTTTAAAGTCTTGTTATCAGTAAAGATAGCCCCTAATGTTTGTTAATGAAGGGTCTTGGGTCTGCCCGGAACTAACCCACCCCAAGTTCAAAATTATCTTATGACCAAGACTGGATATAACCTACGTAGGCCCACCTGACATGCACAGTAGCTTACACTGTAACCTACAAGTCACCTATACCTTATCCCACCATTTTCTTTCATACACTCTGTGACTAAGCATGTGATCAATCTGTGCATGCTCAATAATCAGATCACCTCTAATTACAGCATCTGGGACCACTGTGCTCATTATCCTAAACTCTGCCCAACTTTTCTCTAATATCCAAATCTGTTTGGGGAGACAGATTTTGAGCTGTTAGGCCATCTGTTCTCCTACTACTTTCCTAGTAATAAACTCGTTCTCTCTTTGAAACCCCGGTGTCTCAGGAATTGGTTATTGAACATGGCGGGCACAAGAATCCACGTCCTTTGTCCAGTAACAAAGTGGAATGTCAGTTTTAGCCATTTTGGTAAAAATCAAAGCACCAGTAAAGAAAACAAAAAGTACAGTCCAGACAGTTATTAAACTGCTATAGACTCTGCAACAAAGTCCTCTTTTACCCCTCTGGTACTCTTGCAATCACCAGGAACCTTTTAACCAAATACCTTCTGATCATTTTTATTCTTTTCAACTTTCTGTTGCTTTTGGCAATACTGATCATGGTTTCTTTGTTGGAACTATCTTTTCCCATGAATCTAAAGACATTACTTTTTCTTTTTAATACCTTAACATCATTTAATTCATTATATAATTATGACTCTAGTTGGTACTCAATAATTGCTTGATTATACAACAGTCACTTAAATGGAAATATAATTGACATTTATTTGATGTAAGGAAGAGAGAGAAAGAAATCAAGTGTCTCCCAAGTTTCTGCTTGGAAAACTGAATGGAAATAGAAAATACAGGAGAAGGATCAGGTTTGAAGAGGTGTGTGGCACGTGGAGATGGTGAATTCCTTCTGGACTTGCACTGCAGTTGCCTGAGGCAGAGAGATCTTCTGGAGCTGGAGAAGTTGAACTAGAGTTGTAAATTTGGTATCACCAGCATCTAGATGATAATTAAAGATGTTTGAGTGGTTTTCTGAAAATTTGCCTATAAAATGAATTAGGAAGATAGAAAAATTTTGGCTTATAAAAAAGGTGAGAAACTTCAGAAAAGGATCCAATATAGAGAAAGAAGAGCAAAAAGAGGCTAAATAGACAGGATTAAGACCTCTGAGGAATTGGAGAGGATAGATTCCGGGATACAAGGGCAGAGAGGGAACTGTCTTCTCTGGTTGAAGAATAAGATCCCATCTAAGGGGTTTACCTCCTCCCCCCATATTTTCTTGTTCTCTTGCATTTTTGGATTTCAAGAGCTTAGGGTTACAAAAATGCATAAACTCTGAAGGAATTTAAACAGAAGGACTGATGATTTAAGAGCAAGTTACGACTTCCAAAACTAAAATATATATAAATTCCTCTGATTGGTGTACATAGAAATCAGAGGTGAGAGCAAGAGACAAAAGAAGCTTTGTACCCTGCCCAGATCCTAAGCCAAAAAGTTGGAGGTGGGGGTGGGGGGAATTTATAGAGACTAAATAGGTTTCTGGAATCTTAGAATAGGGGAAACCTGAGTCCCCATCCTTAAGTAAAGTCAAAGGAGGTAGCAAAACCACAGAATTCTCAGCATCCAGAATGGCACAGGAAAATCAAGAGCAAATGCTATTGTGAGGTCATGCTTTGAATTCCTACATCTTCTCCAAGAACCTCAATGATAAAAACATTTAAACAAATTTCAAAGACATCTCTGTGTTCATTAAAATAATCATATTGAGCACTAGAAATAAAGAAACACAACTGGGTTAGTAGAGCTAGAGTTGTGGCCCAAATGATCTGGGTTTGGAAGCAGTTAAAAATTAGCTGGGAGTTTAAATCCTGCAGGGTAGAAATAAAGACATGCCCTGGGGACATGACCCTTTAGGATTATTGGGAAATTTATTGGGATTTGGAAAAAGCTACGACACTACGCCTAACTGCAGTTTTTTAAAACTCTGCTTATCTGCCGTGGTGGAGGGAAACAGAGAAATCACTACACACAAGACCTGGGCCAAGCTATTTTCCTGCTAGGTCGATGCTTCTATATCCCCAATATCCTTGAGGCAGAATCCCAAGATGTATAGGTTTGGACTGGAGACGTCAGCATCTAGATGGAAGTAACATTAAAACAGGAAATGGAGTAGAATAGGTAAAAAGATAAATCCTACCAGTTAAGGTGAGCTTGCAAATTAAAATGTGCACAAAGTGGAAACTAACACTAAGAACAGCAGCCTTCAAAAATCAAAACAAAACAAAAAAGAACAGCAGCCTTTTCAACTGTCTTTCTTGTTTTTAATTCATCTGTGAATTTCTAATAAAAATATATTCAAAATTCCCAATATGGTTGTTGATTTTTTTTCTTGCAATTTTGTTACCTTTTGTTTTATATTATGGTTATAAAGCTAGCTGGATAGAACTTTTACTGATTTTTTTCCTTTTATCACGATGTAATTGCTCTTTACACTTAACACGTCTTTGCTATACAGTATTTCAGCTGATACTAATGTGCCACAACTTTGTTTTTGTTAGCAGTTGCTTGCTATAACTTTTTTCTTCTTTTGTTTTTCAACTTTTTATGTTATTTTATTATAGGTCTATTGTAAACAACATATATCTTTGTTTTTTAAAGAGTCCTGACAGTTTCTGTTTTTTAACTAGAAAATTCAATTCCTATGAGAATGATATCTTTGAAATTATCGCTGCCATTCTTACCCATGTTACTTTGATTTTCTGTTTACAGTACTTTCTCCTTGTTTTTTGTACATTTGCCTTTCTTCCCTTTGTTGGGTTGATAACTTTAAAAAAAATTCCTTTGTTTTGTCTCTGCTAACTCAGATTATATTTTATCTATTTTGGGCAGGTACTCAAAGTTTCCAACATATAGCCTTAAGCATTTATTTTCCTAACCATTTCTAAATTTTAAAAGTATATCTGTCCTCCTGCCCCAACACTGTTTTAGCTACCTTATGTTATTTGGTAGTTATTGTTATTTAGAATTTTAATTCCACCTTTATTAAAACATAAAAGAGTTACTATACAATCACTATATAATTAGATTTATCAAACTAATTTCAGTGTGCTTGTGCTTACCATTTTAATACCACATTCTCATTCTTAATTCACCTTCTTGCTGCAATACATCCTTTATTAGTTCAATAAGGATTTGTGGTCGGTAAAGTCAGTTTTGAAAGAAAACTTCTCTATTTCACCCCCTCTCTTAAATTAATGTTTGGCTGGTCATTGAAATTATACTGAATTATAGATTAGTAGGTCATTGAAATCTATGTTGCCAGTTATTTTGCTGTCAGTGCTTTGGGCATATTACAGTATTGGCCTCTTATCTGTTGTTACTCTTATCAGTTAGTGTTGAGAAACCTAGTCCCTAAATGTTGTTCTTTTATGGGTAATCTATATATTCTCTTTGGTGTCTTTTGAAATTTTCCCTTGTATCTAGGTCTCAATTTTTTTTACTTGTTCTACTCTCAGTGTGTGGTTTCAATTCAAGAACTCTAGAAAATTGTCAGTATTATCTCTCCAGATTTTACTTCTACCATTCCTTTTAATCTTTCTTTCTGAAACTACTTCTAGGCGTATCCTTCATGTGTTCTGGCTATGTATTACTGTGGAACCTACCCCACACACACACAAAAAAATAGTGGCATAAAACGATGAACATTTTATTATGCTCACAGATTCTGTAAGACATTATTTGGACAGATAGATCAGAAATCTGCTCCACTATGTCTGGGTATCAGGTGAGAAGACTTGAATAACTGATGGACACTTGAAAGACTGGAGGCTTTTTTACTCACATGTCTGGTACCCAGGCTAGAGTGACAAGGACAGGACTCTGCTGGGACTATAGTTTGGAGTGCCTACCCATGACCTCTCCATCTGTCTTGGATTTCCTTATATCATCATGACCTCAGAGTAATTGGGGTGCTTATACAGCAACTAAGGGATCCTTTAGTGGGTGTTAGAGCAAACAAGGAAGAAGCTGCGTAACATTTAGTTTATTACCCTCAGAAATCACATAGTATCACTTTCACCTTACTTAGGAATGCCAGATTTGGGGGAAGGGAGGTTTGACTTACCTCTTAATGGGAAGAGTATCAAAGAAGTTGTGGCCATGATTTAAAACTGTCATGATACCTCTTCTATCTCTTTTTAAAAAAACAGATTTAAAAATAATTCACATGCCATAAAATTCACCTTTTTACAGTCCACAATTCAGTGGTTTATAGTATACTCAGAGTTT
>PVIY010046703.1:0-18296 GCA_004026745.1 Myrmecophaga tridactyla
CAGTACTGAATAGGGATTAGAAGAAATGGCTGCTTTTACAAAATGGGATTAGGATTAAATCATGGCTTTCCTAGGGTACATAATCCTTTCAAACCAGCACACCACTGTACCTATGTAATAAGTTTTAGGATAGGGCAGTGTGAATCCTGTACCTATGTAATAAGTTTTAGGATAGGGCAGTGTGAATCCATCAACTTTATTCTTCTTTTTCAAGATAGGCTTTGGTTATTCAGCAACAGTTACCATTTCATATAAATTTGATGGTAGGCTTTTCCATTTCTGTAAAGAAGACTGTTGTGATTTTTCATATGATTGCATAGAATCTGTAAATCATTTTGGGTAGAATTGAAATCATAACATTATTTTGTCTTCCAATCCATGGTTATGGGATGTCCTTCCATTTATTTAGAAGTTCTTTGGTTTCATTTAGCACTATTCTTTTTTAAGCTTTCCCATGTATGTCTTCTATATCAATGGTTAAATTTACTACTAGATGTATGATTCTTTTAGTTGCTATTGTACCTGGAGGCTTTTTCTAGATTTTCTCCTCAGTTTGCTCATTTCTAGTATATAGTAACACTACAGATTTTTGCTTGTTGCTCTTCTATCCCACCATTTTGCTGAACTTGCTTATTAGCTGTAGTAGCTTAGTTGCAGATTTATATATATATATATATATATGCTCATCCCATCTTCAAATGGTGAAAATTTTGCTTCTTCCTTTCCAGTGTGGATGCCTTTTCTTTTTCTTACTAGAACTTCTAGTACAGTGTTGAATAACAGCCATGACAATGAGCAGCCTTGGCTTGTTTCAGATCTTAGAGGGAAAGTTTTCACTCTTTGACCATAAATACAATGCTAGCTGTGGGTTCTTCATACATGCCATTTATCAGGTTGAGGAAGTTTCATTCTATTCCTATTCTTCTAAGTATTTTAAATCAAGAAAAGATACTGGATTTTGTCAAATGCCTATTCTATATCGGTAGAGGTGACCATGTGTTTTTTTTTCCACTTCATTCAGTTAATGTGGAGTATTTCATTAATTGGGTTTCTTATGTTGAAGCACCCTTGAATGCCTTGGATAAAACATACTTAAATATGGTGTATAATTCATTTAATGTGATGTTGGATCCATTTTCTGGTGTTCTGTTGAAGATTTTTGCATCTATTTTCACAAGAGTAGTGGATCTGTGATTTTATTTTCTACTATAGTAATTATGTTAGTTATCTTGCTTTGACATTAGGAACTATTCCCTCCTCTTCAATTTATTGGAAAAATTTGAGCAGGATTGGTGTTAACTCTTCTTGCATAGTTTGGTAGAATTCCTCTGTCATGTCAACTGGTCCCAGACTTCATTTTTTGGGAAGTTTATGATTACTAATTCTTTTTTTTTTTACTTGTCATTGGTTTTTTAAGATCATTTATTTCTTCTAGAGTCAGTGTAGATAGTTCATTTCCATGAATTTTTCAATTTCATCTAAGTTGTTGAATAGCATAGTTCACAGAATCATCTTATGAATTTTTTTTCTGGGGACAAGAGTAATATCCCTCCTCTCATTTCTGATTTCATTGATTTGTGTTCTTGCTCTTATTGTCTTTGTCATTTTACTTGGGGGTTGTCAACTTATTCGTCCTTTCATAGAAACAAATTTTCATTTTCTTAATGCTCTCTGTGTTTTTTTAAACATTTTTTTCATTGTAGAAAGTAACATATATATATAAAAATAAACTTCCAAGTATATTTTAACAAGTAGTTATACAACAGACTTTAAGGTTTGGTATGGTTACAGTTCTACGGTATTTCATTTTTTCTTCTAGCTGCTGCAAGACACTGGAGACCAAAAGAAATATCAATATATTGATTCAGCAGTCATATCTTTTCTATTAAATATAATCTTCTCTTTTTATACTTTTTCTTGTGTTTTTTTTTCTTCTTGGGTGAAAAATAGCATATATACAAAACAGCAATAAATTTCAAACTACAGAGGGACTTCAGGGAAGATGGTCAAATAAAGTAGCTTGAGATTAACTCTGCTACCCGGAAAAGTTAGAGAAGGGAGAGGAGGATGACTGAGGCAGCGATTTGGGAGTGTGGCTGACCAGGGAAAGCCTTTTGCACCACATACAGCATCCCTAGTTGCAGAGGCCAAGGAACTGAAAGTCAGAAAGCTGTAGCCTGGTGCAGAGGTCTGGAGCCTGTGAAGGTGCATGGATGGTAACTAGGGACTAGGAAGTAAGCCATGCCATGCTCTTTGGGCTTGCTACCATCAACAGTGCAGCCCAGGACCAGAGAATCACCCCACACCCCAAACACCTGAACTCTGTCACCTGCTCACATTCTCTGCCCTCCTGGCACTCCCACTGCACCAGCCTGGAATGCACGTACCTGCCCCACACCTCCATCCCAAGTGCAGCCCAACCCACCTCTCCTGCACCCCTCCCAAGCACTACATCCCCTTCCCTGTTCCTTGCAGGTTGTTGCCAGTGCAAAAAGGCTGTTGGCACTAACCTTTCTTCCCAGGCTAACCCTCTCCCCCTGGCAATAGTGTCATACAGCCTCACCTTGCCCTGTTCTGAGCTCTGGCATTGGTTTATGGCACTCCTAGGCTCAGGCATGTGCACGGGTTCCGAATCACATCATTCAGCTCTAAGAACCTCAGTTTACAGCAGTACTAGAACTGCGCATACACACAGTCCTCAGCCACACTGCCCAGCTCTGAGATAGTGCTGACCTGCACAGCTGGGTCACATCTGCCCTCAATCCATGAAGGCATAATGATGACCTGCTGCCACAGCTCTATGCATGTTCACAGAGGGCCCCATGCCTTAGACCAGTGCACACCAGGATTATGCCCTTCAGACTGGCGCATCTGTATAGCTACATACTTCCTGGCCACTGGGTACCCACATTCACAAGGATCAGCCTTAGATCCACAACCTGTGCCTATACCTGCCCTGAAACAAATCACTGCACTGAGTGTCCCACCCCATACCCTGGTCCCTATTGCACAGCCATCCTGCAAACACAAAACCTTAGACTACTGAAATAAATCAACTCCCAAAGTAATTCAATTAAGATATTTACATGCCATGAAGACAGCAGAAGATCACTAAATATATCACAATGCAGACAGAAATAGCCCTGCCTAATGACCAAATTAAAACACCAGAGGAGACAAAGATGTTGCAACAATTAATCAAAGATGTTCATACAACTCTACTTAATAAAATAAGTGGGACAGCAAATGGCATAAAGGAGATTAAGAAGACAATAGAAGAGCATAAAGAGGAATTTGAAAGAATAAATAGAAAAATAGTGGATATCACGGAGATTAAATACTTTGTTGGCCAAATAAAAAACATACCAGAGGCGCACAACACCAGATTTAAAGAGAGAGAAGAAAGAATAAGTGATACAGAGGACAGGATAACTGACTTCAAAGACTCAAAACAATAACTGGCAAAAAAGATGGAAAAATTTGAATTGGATCTCAGGAAAATGATAGACAAAACAAAGTGCACAAATATAAAAATCATTGGTGTCCCAGAAAGAGAAAGAGAAGGCAGAGTAAAGGGCTAGGAAGAGTAGTTGAAGATTTAATGGGGGAAAACTTCCTAACCCTCATGAAGGAGATAAATATGCAAGTCAAAGAAGACCAACGAACTCCAAGGAGAATAAATCCAAATAGGCCTTTCCCAAGACACATATTAACAAGTCTCTCAAATGTTGAACAGAAGCAGAAAATCCTGAAAGTGGCAAGAGGAAAACAATCTAATACATACAAGGGAAATCCAATAAGACTGAGTTTAGACTACTCAACTAGGACCCCAGAGACAAGAAGGCAGTGGTATAATATATTCAAGATCCTGAAAGAGAAAGACTTCCAGCCAAGTTTTCTTCACCCAGCAAAATTGTCCTTCAAAATTGAGGGAGAGATTAAATTTTCACAGACAAAGAAGTCCTGAAAGAATTTGTCAACAAAAGACTGGCCCTACAAGAAATACTAAAACAAATTCTCCCAACTGAAAAAAAAAAGACAGGAGAAGGAGGTCTGGAGGAGAACACAGAATTGAAGCACACCACTAAGGGTAATTTAAAGAATACAAAGAGAAAGAAGGAAAAGAGTATATAGATCTGATAAATAAAATAAAAGATAAGATGGTGGATTGAATAAACATCTTTTCAGTAGTAGCTTTAAATGCTGATGGACTAAATTTACCAATTAAAAGATACAGATTACTAGAATTGATCAATGAACCTAATCTAGTTATATGCTGCTCACAAGAGACTCATCTGAAACATGAGGATGCAAATAGTTTGAAAGTGAAAAGATGGAAAAAGATTTTCCATGCAAGTTGTAACCAAAAGAAATCAGGAGTACCTATACTAATATCAGACCAAGTAGGCTTTAAATGTAAAGACATCATAAAAGACAAAGAACACTATATACTAATTAAAGGGTCACTTCACAAAGAAGGTATAACAATCATAAATGTTTATGCTTCCAATCAAGGAGCTCCAAAGATATGAGAGAGACATTGGCAAAACTGACAGGAGTAATAGATGTTTCAACAATAATAGTAGGAGACTTCAATACACCACTCTCTTCTATAGACAGAACAACCAGACAGAAGATCACAAGGGAATAGAAAAGTCAAATAACTTGATATATGAATCAGACTGAACAGACATATATATAGGTCATTGCACTCCAAAGCACAAGGATATACATTCTTCTCTAGTGCTCATGGAACAATCTCCAGGATAGATCATATGCTGGGGCACAAAAAAGGTCTTTATGAATTTAAAAATATTGACATTATTCAAAGCATTTTCTCTGATCACAATGAGATGAAGCTGGATCTCAATAACCATGAAAGAATGAGAACATTCACAAATATACAGAGATTAAATAACACACACTTAAACAACAAGTGGGTCAAGAAGAAATTGCTAGAGAAATCAGTAGCTATCTGGATATGAGTGAAAATGAGAATACAACTTATCAGAACTTATGGGATATGGCAAAGGCTGTGCAGAGAGGGAAATTTATTGCCCTAAATGCCTATGCTATAAAACAAGAAAGAGCAAAATTTGAGGACTTAACAGCACTCCTGGAGAAACTTGAGAAAGAATAGCAAACTAACCCCAAAGCAATTGGAAGAAGAGAAATAACAAAGATTAAAGCAGAAATAAATGAATGGGAGAACAAAAGAACAATAGAAAGAATCAATAAAACCAAAGTTGGTTCTTAGAGAAAATCAATAAAATTGATGGGCCATTAGCAAGTGTGATGAAGAAAAAAAGAGAGAGGATACAAATAAACAAAATCAGAAATGAAAAGGGATGCAATAACACAGACCCTGAAGAAATAAAAGAAATCATAAGAAGATGCTATGAACAACTAAATACCAACAAACTAGACAACTTAGATGAAATAGACAAATTCCTGGAGACACACAAACAAGCTACATTGATTCAGAAAGAAATAGAAGATCTCAACAAACCAATCACAAGTAAAGAGATTCAATAAGTCATCAAAAATCTTTCTATAAATAAAAGCCCAGGGCCAGATGACTTCACAGGGGAATTTTATTAAACATTTCAGAAAGAACTAACGCCAATACTGTCGAACTTTTCCAAAATCTTGAGGAAAAAGGAACTCTACCTAAAACATTTTATGAAGCTGATATTTCAATACCAAAACTGGATAAAGATGCTGTAAGAAAGGAAAACCACAGGCCAATCTCCCTAATGAACATAGATGCAAAATTTCTCAATAAAATACTAGCAAATTGAATCCAACAACTCAGTAAAAGACTTATACACCATGACCAAGTGGGGTTTATATCAGGAATCCAAGGATGGTTCAACACAAGAAAATCAATTAATGTAATACAGCTCATTAACAAATTGAAATGGAACATCACATGATCATCTCGATTGATGCTGAAAAAAACATTTGACAAAATTCAACATCCACATCAACCACATCAACAAATCAAAAGGGAAAAATCACGTGATCATCTCTATTGATGCTGTAAAAGCATTCAACACAATTCAGCATTCTTTTCTGATAAAAACACTCCAAAAGATAGGAATCAAGGGTAATTACCTCAATACAATAAAGGAAATATATGAAAAACCAATAGCCAGCACTGTACTCAATGGAGAGAGTATGAAAGCTTCCACCCCAAGATCAGGAACAAGAAAAGGATGTCCACTGTCACAACTATTATTCAACATTGTGCTAGAAGTTCTAACTAGTGAAATCAGGCAGGACAAAGAAATAACAAGCATCCAAATTGGAAAAGAAATAGTAAACCTCTCACTATATGCAGATGATATGATACTACACTTAGAAGATCCTGAGGAATCTACGGCAAAGTTACTCAAGCTAATAAACAAATTCGTCAAGGTGGTGGAATATAAAATTAATGTGGATAAATCAGTAACATTTCTATACACAAGCAATGACCTAAGTGAGGAGTCATTTAAGGAAAAATTCCATTCAAAATAGTAACTAAAAGAATCAAGTACTTAGGAATGGACTTAACTAAGGATGTAAAGGATTTGTACACAGAAAATTACAAAACATTGCTAAAGAAATCAAAGGAGATCTAAATAGGTAGAAAGACATATCCTGCTCATGGATAGGAAGGTTAAATATAGTTAAGATGTTGAGGCTCCCCAAACTGGTCTACAGATTCAACACAGTGCCAATCAAAATTCCAACAACCTACCTTGAAGACTTGGAAAAACTGATTGCCAAACTCATCTGGAAGGGAAAGAGACCCCAAATAGCGAAAAGCATCCTAAAAAAAAAGAAGAATCAAGTGGGAGGATCAACAATCCCTGACTTTAAAACCTATTATAAAGCCACACTGGTCAAAACAGCATGGAGTCGAATCGAGAGTGTAGAAATAGACCACCAAATCTATGGTCAACTGATTTTTGACAAGTCCCCCAAATCCTCTGAACTGGGACAAAATAGTCTTTTCAATAATTGGGCATGCAAGAACTGGATATCAATCGTCAAAAGAATGAAAGAGAACACCTATGTTACACCCTACACAAAAATTAACTCAAAGTGAATCAAACACCTAAATATAAGAACTAACACCATAAAGTTTCTAGAAGAAAATGTAGGGAAACATTTTCAAGTAATAGGAGGTAGCTTCCTAAAGTTTACACACAAAACACAAGCAACAAATGAAAAAATAGATAAATAGGAACTCCTCAAAATCAAATGCTTCTGCACCTCAAAAGAATGGGTTTGTTCATATGAAACTTAACCCCAAAAAGGATAGGTGAAGCCTACTTAAAATTAGGCCTAAGAGTCACCCCAAAGAGAACCTCTTTTGTTGCTCAGGTGTGGCCCCTCTCTCCAGCCAACACAACAAGCAAACTCACCACCCTCGCCTTGTCTGCGTGGGACATTACCCTCAGGGGTGTGGACCTTCCTGGCAACATGGGACAGAAATCCTAGAATGAGCTGAGACGCAGCATCAAGGGATTGAGAAAAACTCTAGAATGAGTTGAGACCCAGCATCAAGGGATTCAGAAAACCTTCTTGACCAAAAGGGGGAAGAGTGAAATGTGATGAAGTGTCAATGGCTGAGAGATTCCAAACATAGTTGACAGGTTATCCTGGAGGTTATTCTTACACATTAAGTAGATATCACCTTGTTATCCAAGATGTAATGGAGAGACTGGAGGGAACTGCCTGAAAATGTAGAGCTGTGTTCCAGCGGCCATGCTTCTTGATGATGATTGTATAATGATATAGCTTTCACAATGTGACTGTGTGATTGTGAAAACCTTGTGTCTGATGCTCCTTTTATCTACCTTGTCAACAGATGAGTAGAACATATGGAATAAAAATAAATAATGGGGGAACAAATGTTAAAATAAATTTAGTTTGAAATGCTAGTGATCAATGAAAGGAAGGGGTAAGGGGTATGGTATGTATAATTTTTTTTTCTGTTGTCTTTTTATTTCTTTTTCTGAATTGATGCAAATGTTTTAAGAAATGATCATGATGATGAATATGCAACTATGTGATGATATTGTGAATTACTGATTATATATGTAGAATGGAACGAGCATATTTTAAGAATGTTTGTGTTTCTTTCTTGTAATATTTTTTACAAAAATTTAAAAACTAATAACAAAGAAAGTGCAATGTATCTTAGAAGAAAACATGAATGTTGTTATTATAAATATGGTATTCTCTTGCACACATTAGAATAAAAGATGAATAATTCTGAAAAAAAAAGAATATGCTCAAAAAGTGAAGAGGCAGCCAACTCAATGGGAGAAAATATTTGGAAATCACATATCGAACCCAGTTTTGATTTCCTGTTTATGCAAAGAAATCATACAACTCAACAACAAAAGAACAAACAATCCAGTTATAAAATGGGCTAAAGGTATGAATAGACATTTCTCTGAAGGACAAATACAGATGGCTCCAAAGCACATGAAGAGATGCTCATTTTAATTGGCTATAAGGGAAATGAAGATCAAGACTACAATGAGATACCACCTCACACCTATAAGAGTGGCTGCTATTAAACAATCAGGAAACTGTAAATGTTGGAGAGGATGTAGAGAAGCTGGGACACTTATGCACTGCTGGTGGTAATGTATAATGGTGCAGCCACTATGGAAGAATGTTTGGTTGTTCCTTCAGAAAGTAAACATCAAGTTGCCCTATGACTCAGCAATCGCACTACATGGCATATACCCAGAAGAGCTGAAAGCAAAGACATGAACAGACATTTGCATACCAATGTTTATAGCAGCATTATTAACAATCACCAAAAGATGAAAACAAACCAAATGCACATCAACAGAAGAGTGGATAAATAAAATCTGGTATCTACATATGATGGAATATTATGCAGCAGTGAGACAAAATGATGTCTTGAAGCACATGACTATATGGATAAGCCTTGAGGACATAATTGTGAGTGAAATTAGCCAGACACAAATGGATGAATACCATGGTTCCACTTTTATGACCAGCATAAGGGTATAATCAGAGGCTTATAATACAGAATATAGGGGACTTAGTGATACATAGAAACTAGAGATGGGTGAACCATTAATTGAGGTTGAACTCCAATATTAGACAGGAGTGAAGGTGGTTCTCTAGTGGGTCTATAAGTAATATTAGCATATTGAAGATGAACAAGATTGAAAGAGGTTGCATAGGCCTATATGTTCCACTAATTAAGACTAGAAATATGAATTAGTTCTTGTAAGAATTAATTCAATGTTATGATTCTTGTACAAAGAGTGCTTAAGTCCAGGGTACAGGGGAAAAACTGCTATTGCACGCTATGAGCTATGCCCAGAAGGAAAACATCAGCACTACCACAGCAACAGCAGAGAATTCCCTGATACTGTGTCAAACTTTAGGGATACCCAAATCAGTAGGCCATTGTCCTCAATCATGAGGCTTACTCTTATGAAGCTTATGTAGGTAGCAGAGAAGCTTAGACTACCTATAAGCATGCCTGAGAGTTAATTCTGGAGGACCTCTTTTATTGCTCAGATGCGGCCTCACTCTCTGGAAACCCAACTCTGCAAGTGAAATCATTGCCTTCCCCCCTACGTGGGACATGACATCAAAGTCTCCCTGGCAACATCAGAGATGACTCCCAGGGATGAATCGAGACCTGGCACAATTTGATCAACAATTCCATCCTGACCAAAAGGGGGAAAGAAGTGTAATTAATAAAGTATCAGTGGCAGAGAGAGTTGAAATAGAGTTGAGAATCTATTCAGGAGGTTGCTCTTATGCAAGCTTCAGTTAGACTTTGCTACCTATGATAACTACCAACCCCCAATCAGGACCATTCAAGCCAATCATAAAGAACACTTAGGTCAGTACATAAGATTCCACAAGGGTTCCATGCACTAGAATAACTTTCCAGAAATCTGCAACCTCCAGATGAATCCATGGTCCAGATAAATCTTTGAAACCTAGCCCAGCCTCTCCAGAATATCAGATAGTTCCATCTCCTTACCCCATATTAGTGACAGACCTTTCCAATATGAAAAATTTAGAATTACCACAGCCCAAACACCCCTAAAGAGAGGGATGGAAAGATCAAAGGAGATGGTGGAGTTATACAGAGAACATAAGATTTAACAAATGAATATGAATGCTAAATCACTAAATCGATATTTGTTTTAGACTGCAGTATTTTAGAGCAGCTAGAAGTAAAAACCTAAAATTATGGGATTGTAATCCATACCAAACTCTGAAATGTGTTCTACAACTAATTGTGGTGCTGTGTTTTGAAATTTATAGCTTTTTTGTATATATGTTATTTTTCCCTAAAAATAAGGAAAAAAGTCAATTGTGATGATAAAAACATATTTAAGCCCTCTTGCCTCCTATATTCTGGAGCAGTTAGAAAGAAAAATATGAGAGGATCATATGGTAGTCCATGACAAACTCTGGGATCTGTCTTGTAACTACTCATTGAAGAGTGCTTTGAAAACTATTGCTTTTTTCTTTGCTTTGCATATGTTATACTACACTATAAAAAATTAAAAATAAAAGAAGAATAAAGGAGGTTTTACTTTCAACACTTAGTAGAAAAAACTTTATTGTGTGTTTGGTTACAAGGATATGTTTACTTTGTTGAAAATTCATCAGATTGAAAATTGTTAGGATTTGTGTACTTTTCTGCATGTATGTTATATTTCCCTAAAAGTTCACTTAAAAAGAGAGGAACTGTTTTAGTTTAAAAAATCCTTATATCTTTAAAAATGCCTAAGTACAGACATTTCTGACCTCCAACTGCCTCAGAGCACAGTCTTGCAAAATATCAACTTTGTAAACTAAAATAATTCTAAGAGTTGTTGCTACTGTTATTACTGACTACAAGCTCTGAATGGATATGGAATGTTTAGAAGACTTTAAGAAAGTAAATATTTAGCTACTGCTAACTACAAAAAGTTGTAAAACTTTTATGAAATTCTGTCTATCTTTTCCCATACTCACCAAAATTTAGTCCCCGGATGTCATGTCTCTTGTAGAGGGGAGGGCAATGGCTTCATTTGCAGAGTTGGGCTTAGAGATAGAGAAGCCACATCTGAGCAACAAAAGACATCCTCTGGATGTGACTCTTAGGCATACTTATAAGTAGGATAAGCTTCTCTGGTACTTACAAAAGCTTTGCAAGAGCAAGCCTAAAGATCAAGGGCTTGGCCTATTGATTTGGGTGTCCCTAATGTTTGACACAGTATCTGGGTTTTCCCTGGTGGTAAAGTATACTAATTCTGTATTGTTTCTCCCATCCCTCAAGGGACTTTGCCAATACTTTTTGCTTTTCTGCTTAATATATTCTGGGGTGTATCCAGACATTACCTTAACCTATACATGACTAAAGTCTCTCATTTTTATTCTGGGATCCTTGTGTTTGGATCATTTAAATGATCTATCCAAACAGGTTGAGTTAGATTATGTGCTACTGAAAATTTAGGTTCTAGATGATATAAACTGTTATTACTTTGGTTTTAATGAATAGGTGAAGTTCTGAAATAGAGGCAGTGTCTTCCTTACCCTTGTATTCTGAATTACCTTAATCCTGACCTGATTGGCTTTGTTTTTATCTCTCAATACCAGGTTATATGTATATAAAACAGTCCCTCCATATCCTGAAATAACAATTACCACTCCAGACTAAATGTGACTGCTATAAGTGGTTTCAGTCTAGGCTCCAGTTTTCTTATAAGTATTTTCTAAATGACATCATACATTATTTGCTCTTTTGTTTCTGGCTTATTTTTCCACACCAAATATCCCAAATATTCATTCATGTCGCTGCATGCCTCACAACTTCATTCATTTTGTAGCAGCACAATGTTCGATCATATGTATACACCATCATTCACCAATCTACTTCTCAGTCGGTGTGTCTTTCAGTCACCTCCATCTGCTGGGCCTAATGTATAAGTTCTACAGTCAGCAGTGAATCAATTTTAGGTAATTTCATCACTCCCAAGAGAAAGACAGCCAATAAACACACTCTCACCACATAGAAAATCCAAACCTCTGCTTAATTCTTATCCCTCCCCTATTATGTTCCCCTGGTATCGCTGTGGAACTGTTGGTGTTTTTCTGTTAAACATAGTCCATAAGATGCAATAGCATTTTTCCCTCTATACCCAGAACTTATACACTCTTTGTACAAGATTCATACCTTTGAACTAGTTCTTTCAAGAACTAATTTATATTTCTAATGTTAATCAGTGAGACACATGGGTCTATACAACCCCTTTCAATCATATTCACCTTCAATATTGTAATATTATTTGTAGACCCTCTAATGAACAGCCTTCATTTCTATTTGCTTACAATTAATTTCAACTTTATTAGCTAAATGTTCGCCCACCTCAAGCTTCTGTGTATCTCTAGTTACCATATATACTGCATTATAAGCCTCTGATTTTACCTTTACCATGGTCATAAAAGTGGAATAATACAGCATCTATCCTTTTGTGTTTGGCTTATTACACAAAGCATTATGTCATCGTCTAGGCTCATCCATCTTGTCATGTGATTGAGGACACCATTTCATCTTAGTGCTGCATAATATTCCATCGTATCTATACATCACGTTTTGTTATTCCACTCATCTGTTGGTGGGCACTAGGATTGTTTACATCTTTTGGCGATTGTGGATAGTGCTACTATGAACACTGAAGTGCAAATTTCTGTTTGTGTCACTGTTTTCAGCTCTCCTGGTTATATACCAAGTAGTGGTGCTGCTGGATCATAGGGCAACTTGATATTTAGTTTTCTGAGGATCTGCCAGACTGTCTTTCATAGTGGCTGTATCATTATACATCCCCACCAATACTGTATAATTATCTCAAATTTTCCATATTCTATCTGTTCTAGTTTACTAACTGCTGAAATGGAATATAGCAGAAACAGAATGGCTTTTAAAAGGGGGAATTTATTAAATTGCAAGTTTACAGTCCTAAGGCCTTGAAAATGTCCAAGTTAAAGCAAGTCTATTAAAATGTTGAAATTAAGGCACCAAAAAGAGGTTACCTTCATTTATGAAAGGCCAATGAAGTTCAGGGTTTCTCTCTCAGCTGGAACAGCACATGGAGAACATGGTGACATCTGCTAGCTTTCTCTCCAGGCTTCTTTCATGAAGTTCCCCTGGGATGTTTTCCTTCTTCATCTCCAAAGGTCTCTGGTTGCAAGAGCTCTCATGGTTCTCATGGCTCTCTCATGGCTCTCAAGTTTTTCCAAAATGTTTCCTCTTTTAGAGGATTCCAGGAAACAAATCAAGTCCCACCTGAAATGGGTGAAGTCACATATCCATCTAAACAAAATGTCAATACCCACAATTGGGTGTATCACATCTCCATGGAGGTAATCTAATCAAAATAATTCAACCTACGTTATTGAATTGGGATTTTAAAAAAGGTTGATCTCACAAATTGGATCAGGATTAAAACATGGCTTTCATAGGGTACATAATCCATTCAAACCAGCACACTATTCAACATTCATTGGATTCACAACAAAATACTAGAAAATCAAATCCAACAACACGTTAGAAGAATTATATATTATGAAAATGTGTAGAGAATCATTGCATCTATGTTCATTACAGAGATTGGCCTGTAGTTTTCTATATTGTAGCATCTTTACCCGGTTTTGGTATTAAAGTGATGTTAGCGTCATGAAACGAGTTAGGCAGTGTGTTCCCCTTCCTCAATTTTTAGGAAGTTTGAGCAGGATTGGTGTGAGCTCTTTTTGGAATGTTTGATAAAATTTCCCTGTGAAGCCATCTGACCCTGGGCTTTGCTTTGTAGAAAGACTTTTGATGACTAATTGAATCTCTTTACTTGTGATTGGTTTGTTGATATCTTGTATTTCTTCTTGAGTGGGTAGCTTATTTGTGTGGTTCCAAAAATTTGTCCATTTCATCTAAGTTGTCTAGTTTGTTGGTGTTTTGTTGTTCATAGTATCCTCCTATGATTTTTAAAAATTTCTTCACTGTCTGTAGTAATGATACCCCTCTCATTTCTGATTTTGTTTATTTGCATCTTCTCTCCTTTTTTCTTTTTGTTTTGGTCAGCCTTGCTAGTGGTCCATTGACTTTGTTGATTTTCCCCAAGAAGCAACTTTTGGTTTTAGTGATTCTTTCTACTATTCATTCTTCTCCCATTCCTTTAACTCTGCTTTCACCCTTGTTATTTCTTTTCTTCTATTTGCTTTGGTGTTAATTTGTTGTTTTTTCTCAAGCTCCTCCATGTGAGTCATTAAGTACTCGATTTTTGCTCTTTCTTATTTTTTACTATAGGCATTTAAGATAATAAATTTCCCTCTCAGCACAACCTTTGACACATCCTAAAAGTTCTGATATGTTGCATTTTCATTTTCATTCATCTACTGATTGCTACTGATTTCTCTAGCAATCTCTTCTTTGATTCACTAGTTGTTCAAAATTTTTTTATCTGATCTCCATATATTTGTGAATCTTTTCATTTTTTGGTGGTTATTGAGATCCAGCTTCATTCCATTGTTATCAGAGAAAGTGCTTTGAATAGTTTTAATTTTTTTAAATCTATAAAGACCTGTTTTGTGCCCCAGCATATGATCTATCTTGGAGAATGTTCCATGAGCACTGAAACAGAGTGTATATCCTATATTTTGGGGTACAATGTTCTATATATATGTTAGGTCTAATTCATTTATAAAGTTATTTAACTTCTCTATTTCCTTGTTGACCTTCTGTCTGGTTGTTCTATCTATAGAAGAGAGTGGTGTATTGAAGTCTTTTACTATTATTATTGAAACATCTGTCACTCCTATCAGTTTTCAAAAAATCACCCTCATGTACTTTGGAGCTCCTTGATTGGGAGCATAAACATTCACGATTGCTATTTCTTCTTGGTGAATTGTACCTTTAGTTAATATATAGTATCCTTCTTTGCTTCCTATGATGTCTTTACAAGTATGTTAAGTTCATACTTGCTCCAAGGAACATTTAGAAAAGTGGCAGGAAGGTGACTGGGATGGTGATTCCTATATTAGTATAGCTAATTTTGTCCTATAGTAGTATAGCTGCTTCTGCTTTCTTCTGCTTACAGCTTATGCAGAACATCTTTTTCATGCCTCACTTTCAATCTATTTGTATCTTGTGCTTAAGATGAGTCTCTTGTAAGCAGCATATAGCTGGATTATAATATAATATAATATATATATATAATATAATATATTTCTTAATCCATTCTGCCAATCTGTTTCTTTTAAGTGCTAGGTTTTGTCCATTAACATTCAAAGCTATTACTGTAAAACCTTTTCTTGAATCCACTATCTTATACATTTTTGGATTTTATTTGTCACTCCTATATATTCTTTCCCCTCTTTTTCTTCTTATCCTTTTCTTACTCTTACTGGTACTTTTCAGTTTTGTGTCTTGAAGACCTTCCTCTCCTGTCTTTTATTTCAGCCAGTTGAACTCCTTTTAGTATTTCTTGTAGGGCCAGTTTCTTGTTGACATTTTCTTTCAGTATTTGTTTGTCTGAAAATTTTAATCTCTCCCTCAGTTTTGAAGGACAACTTGGCTGGGTACAGAATTCTTGGTTGGAAGTCTTTCTCTTTCATGATCTTAAATGTATCATACCACTGCCTTCTCCCCTCTATAGTGCCAGTTGGGTTGTCTGAATTTGGTCTTGTGTGGTTTCCCTTGTATGTAGTAGATTGTTTTCTCTTGCTGCTTTCAAGATTTTCTGCTTCTCTTCAACATTTGACAGACTGATTTGTATGTGTCTTGGATAAGGCTTATTTGGATTTATTCTATTTGGAGTTTGTTGGATTTCTTTGAGCTGCATATTTATGTCCTTTATTAGGTTTGGGAAGTTTTCCTCCACTATATCCTCAACTAATCTTCCTAGCCCTTTGCTATTCTCCTCTTCTGGGACACCAATGATTCTTTTATTTGTGCGCTTTTGTTTTCCCATCATTTCAATGAGTTCCAATTCATATTTTTCCATCTTTTTTTGCCATTTGCTCTTTTGTGTGTTGAAAATCCATTGCCCTGTCCTCTAGTTCACTTATTCTTTCTTCTACTACTTTCAAATCTGCTGTTGTGTGTCTCTAGTATATTTTTGATTTGGTCTACACCATCTTTAATCTCTGTGATATATGCTATTTTTCTATTTATTCTTTCAAATTCTTCTTTACGCTCTTCTAGTGTCTTTTTGGTCTCCTTTATGTCATTAGTCAATCCATTTACTTTATTTAATATAGTCATATGAGTATCTTTGATTAGTTGTTCCAAAGTCTGTATCTCCTCTGGTGTTTTAATTTGGTCATTGGACTAGGCTATATTTGTCTGCATCATAATATGCTTAGTGATCTTCTGTTGACTTTGAGGCATGAAAATATTTGATAGTGTTGATTTGGAAGTTGATTTCCTTCAGAAGACTAAAGCTTTGTATTTATCGAATGGATATGGACCAGGATGCATGGCACAGCAGTGCAGTGATGGGTTGCAGCACAGGTATATATGCATGTGTTGAGGAAATATGCTGGTGCCTCTGAGCCTGAAGGCACAGGGTTGTGAAGGTGTAATGTGGGGACTGTGGGGGTGGGGTGCAGCTTATGTAGGCCTTGATGGGCATTAGCAGGGTGTAGTGTGTGGGACACTGAGGTAGGGCACAGAAGGAGGTGGATGGGGGACTGAGCAGGTGCACGGGGTCTGGTGTGCAGGCAGGATGTGGGTGGGAGTGTGGAGTGTGGGGATCATTAGTATCAGGGTGTAGGCTAGGTGTCACAGAGGTTGGGGCACAGGGAAGGCAGGGTGTGAGTGCATCCTTGTGCAGATGGAAGTGCTCAAGGGGTCAGGGATGTGGATGTGTAAGCGTGGAGGGGCAGGGCTCAAGTTGCAAGGGTTGTGGGATGTGGGTTAGGGGCGGGTGATGTTGGGTGGGTGGGGACCTGGTGCAGGTGTGCAGATGTGGGTGGGTGATTTGGGGAAGGGGTACACATATATGCAGGGGATGCTATGTAGCACAGATGAACATGTGAGCACCTGCCTCGGGTGGGTGCTGGACACCTGTGCTGGGGTGGGGCAAGGGTGTACACTTTTGCAGAGCAGGAGCTGGGGGCATGGATTAAAATGTCAGTGCACAGATGTGTGGGTGTCCAGCAGGGAAGATGTGGTTGTGAGCATGCACGGGTCTCTGGGGCAGGGCCTTGGTGAGCATGAGTCTAGGGGTTACAGCCCTGGTGTGCACATGTGCAGAGCTCACGTGCAGAGTGGATTGCACCTGCTTGGGCTGAGGGTGGGTGTGGCCCAGATGCACAGGTATCTGGGGCCATGGCTTGGGTGCCTGCATGTATGTGCATGTATCTGGAAGGTCTCTACACTAAGATACACATGCACAGAGCTCAGGGGTTGTGGGGTAGGGTTGTGCAATTGTATGGGGTGGGTGTGGGTGTGGTCAGGGTATGAAGATGAGTCCCTGTAGCCTGGATGTGCAGGCGATCACCTGCATGAGGCAGGGAGGGGGAGGTGGGAATCTAGGGGCTGAGCAAGGGTTCACGGGTCTGCGGGGGACAAGACTGTGCGCTTGTGCAGGAGAGGTGGATCCAGCTGAGGCAGGTGTGCATGCAGGCAGGGTGGGGCTGTGCAACAGAGATGCCTAGGGTGGGGGGTTCAGAGTGGGAACACGGTAGGGGTGCGGATGATGGGGTTCAGGTGCATGGGATGTGGAGGCAGTTACAGTTTGTTCAGTGGGAGTGGAGTGCATGAAGGTAACACATTGAAGGAATGTGGCTTGACTTACTTCCTTGAACCTGTCTCCTTGTCCATGAGCTCCTGAGAGCCTTTGGCCTCCATTTGGTAATTGGCACGCTAAGCTATTTTACACTAGCTGGATGGTCTCTGGTTCTCTGCATCTCAACTCTTCAGCTTTTACAACCATGGCTTCCCTATATGGTGTAGAGGATCCTTCCAGGTCACTTACACCCTGGAATCACCGTCCCAGTCACCTTCCTGCCCCTTTTCTAAATGTTCCTTGGAGCAAGTATGAACTTAACATATCCTATTTCACCATCTTCCCAGAAGTGCTCTGTATGGTTATTTATTTTCTTTTCCATTTATTTATGCTCTAATTTTGCTCACTCTTCTTTCTTTCTTTGTTTTCTCTTTCTTTCTTTCTTTCTTTCTTTCTTTCTTTCTTTCTTTCTTTCTTTCTTTCTTTCTTTCTTTCTTTCTTTCTTTCTTTCTTTCTTTCTTT
>PVIY010046704.1:0-18294 GCA_004026745.1 Myrmecophaga tridactyla
CCCCCCCGTCACCCCCGGGCCTCCTCGGCGCGGTGATGAGCTCCAGCAGACTGTGGTCTGGGCACTAATGCTACTGGGGCCGCCCTTGCAGCGGCGGAACGGCGAGGTCTCCGGGCCTGGGGGAGCGCTTTGCTGCCTGGCGCGGTTACCCAGGCCCGGTGGGGGTCAGCGCGGGGAGGCGGCAGGAGGCTGGCGCTCCCCGCGTCTCCCAGCGACGCGCCGAGCCGGGTAGAAATTTATCATCTGTGCACATTTTCTGGCTCCGGGGCCGGCAGTACCGAAAGGATGGGACCCCGCGAGCCCGAGGCTGCACGAGTCGAGGCCGAGTACGGTGTCCGCGGGTCTCTCTGCTCGCTAAGATCCTAACACGTCCCCTCCAAGGCGCGGCTGGCATCGAAAGCCCGGATGAGGGGCGGTCGCCGGCTGCGCCCCCCACCCCGGGCCCTCCCAAACAAGCCTTTGAAACCCGCTATAGGAAACATCTGCCCGCCGCCCTCCCGGGAGTGGGGGGCGTGTCTACGTCGGCGGTTTGAAACCTCCGGCCGTGGGGGCCGGAGTGGGATTCGAAGTCCAGCAAGGGGCCGCGTGGCCCGAAGCGCGCACGGGTCCCGCGGCCCAGGGTGTCCCCGCCGCGCCACTTCCTCCCTTGGGGGACACGATGCAGCCGCCTCTGCGCCCTTGGCCCTTGGGGGCTCCGATTTGATTCCGGTCGGTCGAGTCGGTCTGTATCGGACAAAAGGGACATTAAAAAAAAAAAAGCCGGAGCTGGGGGCTTGGCTTCCACGGGACGAGCCAGCACCGTCTGGTCGCACCGCCCGCCTGGGGTGGGCGGCGCGTTGGCGGGCGGGTCTTGACGCCCCACTGCGGGCGCCCCCCAGGTTGCACCCAGTGCCCGCACTGTTTGCCCTCCCCCAGGCCGCACAACCGCCCGGGAGCTGTTAGTTAAGCCAGGCAGTCTGCGAAACCCTGATCCCTTTACATATGCCTTTCGCAGAACTGGTGTCACCGGAGGGACCCGCGTAACGCACGGGGCAAGGACGATTTAGCCAAGCGCGTTTTCACTTCTAATCCCCGGCACTAGGAGTCAATTTCCACGTGGTCGAATTGTTCAATGCTACGTGCCAGGCACAGTTCTCATACCTTCCCAGGTATCAACTCGCCTATGTTTAACTCATAAACTTTTACAGACGAGAAAATTGTGGCAAAGAAAGGCAACTTGCCTAAGGACACGGTGCGTTTAGCAAGTGGGAGAAAGAGGAGCAAACTTCCCCCTCTCCCCAGGGCCGGGTTACCTATTTCGTGTATAGTACCGACCAAACAAATTCCTCTCTAGGCTGTTAAGAGTCACCGCGCACTCGGTTCCCACAGAAAACCCGGCTGGGTTTCCAGGCTCTGGGTCCTTCTCCCGAAGGGGTCTGGAGAGGCGCGGGTCCCCGGCGGGAAGCTAGGAGCGGCGGACCAGTTGCTCAACATCCCCAGGGCATGGCAACTGGGCTTGGCAGTAGAAAACCCTGAGATTTTTGGACACCAGCTTCTCGCCTGCCACTTTCTTTTGATTTCCCCCTCTCGGGCGGAGGTCTCTAAACCAGGTTAGAACGCGCTGCTCAGGGAAGCACCACGCCGCTCGGTCAGGCAGGGTGATGTCTGAACTGCTCAGTTTCTTCAAGATCATCTAATATTTTCTTATCGGGATTTAAAAAATATTTTATTTAATTTGCACGGGGTGAAAGCGCAGCTCTGCGCCTTTAGCACCTTTCGCTGGGTGTGTGCAGATATTTTGCCTGGGAGTAGGGATGTGTTATTGCCCGAGGTGGCAATTTATTTGAACGTTGAAATGGGATAGGAGTAAAAGGGGCAGAACGGGGTGGAAAAGGAAGATGAAGAAAGAGGAGAGGGAAGAGGGAAATTACAAAAAGGAGGAATTTTGAAGCCTGTGTCTTTCTTTCTTTTTTTTTTTTTAGGGAATGGGCAGGGTTGGCAAAACTAGTTTGTGGCTGGGCTATAAATTAACAGAAGATTTATTCCTTAATCAGGGAGAAAGCCATTAAGATATTCTTGGCTTCGTCTGTGGGAAAACAATTTCCTGGATTGAGTTGCCAGAGAAGACCCTCTGAAGCCCTCCTCTCTCGGCCTGGACCGGCCTCCCCTTTCCTGCCTGCCGGAAGGAGGGGAGAAGCCGGACCCCAGGGAGAAGAGGACTTTACATTCTTTTCCAGCATCTTGAATTTCACTTTGTGCATTTCTTTCTACTTCTTGATTTGATCTCCGCTGCCTTGGAGACTTGGAACCTCAGAGGGAAAATCATCGCGCAGCCACCCGGCCACGTTCTCAGTCTCCATCCTCTAGGTCTGCTGCGCGGACCATAGGGGAACCTTTTGCCTCCCTCCCGCCCCAGCACACTACAGGCTTTGGGTCTGTGAGCGGGGATGAAAAACCAAGCTGCGGGGGCGGGAATGGGGCAACCCCCTTCCACGCCCCCCCACCCTTCACCCCCCATAAAACGGGGAGGAAGGTGTCCTAAAGCAGGGTGGATGAAGAATTGTTGGTCCTGAGCATGGGGTAACTGAGCTCCTCTTAGTCGGGTAGTACTCCAAGTGGATCCTAGGGGCCCTTTCAGGGGTTCTCTGAGCTCAAAACTATTGCCAACAGAACAATCACACTTGAGTGACAGATTACAACCTCTCCCACAGGTGCAAAATGGAGTTTCTTAGAGGCCCTATGAGGTGTGGTGACCTCATGGCTCTGATGGATGATGGCACGATGTTCTTGGGTTTTAAAAATGTCTCAGCTTTATATCTGTACCTGTTGGGTAGCTACTTACATTTGAATTAATCTAAGTTAAATTAAATGAACAATTTATTTCCTCAGCCCATGTGCTATGGGCTGTCATCTTGGATGTCATCCAATATATCTTTCCATCATCACAGAAAATTCTGTTGGACAGCCTAAAGCTATGTGGTAAATATGATAATCATGCAAAAACAGGACTTTTAGCATCCTTGACAATTTTTAAGACTCTAAACGGGTTCTGAGGCCAAAATATTTGACATTCTTAACTGAGTGCATCCTCTGGATTTCAATGCTGACCCAGGCATTGGACTGAGAGAGGCTAAATTTATATCTGGACTCTGCACTTGCTATCTTTGTGATCTTGGACCATTTTCTTAACTCTGAGCTCCAGTTCCTGTTTCTGTAAAATGGGGATGATATCTCCTGATAAAGAATGATGGTGAGGCAACATAGCTGGTGATTAAGAATATAAACTCTGGAGCCAGACTGAATGGGCTCATATCTCAACTCAGCCCTGGTGACTTAGCTAGTTTCAAAACCTCCCCACAGCTCAGTTTTCTTATCAACTGGGTAAGGATATTATTCCAAATTGTAACAATAATAATTGTAATCAAAATGTCTCCCTTATAGGGTGGTTGTGAGGATTAAATTAGTTAATATGCAAAAAAGCACTTAAGAAACGGTAGCGGGTACTGTGAACCTGCTATATGTGTGCTAGATATTATCCTTAAATATATAAAGTGCAAACATTACTGGTGGCAATAAAATTTAATTTTCCTTCCCTTTCAGTAATATTTTTATGTTGATATATATCAGACTCGGGGATTTATATCAGAAATTCATTCAACTAGCTATTTCAAATAGCTGAACTGGTTTGGAAAGGACAGCCACAGAGTGTCCAAAATGGAGTCAGGTCCCATTGAATGTGCCGTTTTCATTTACTTCTCCTCCTTTACCCCCTTGAATCCTAGCAGACTGCTCCTGTGTAAGCATCACGGACACAGCCCGGAGGTGAAGATGATGTGTCGTCCTCCAAATAATTCTGGTTTTGGGAGATAATGCTGGCTGTTGGGTTTTGTCACAGCTTTTGAAATGATATTTTCTGGAAACTGCCTGAGAGATTGTTGGTACAATAGTGGATAAAGAAAAATAAACTTAAGATCAATCTCTGGTTACATCTAAGGCTCTGATGTTATTCAGTGATCAGAAGGAGGAAAAAAAAATTAACGTGAATCACCCAAGTTTCTTATTTAGCAAATCTTTTGGTACAGTGAGCAGAAGAGTTAAAAAAAAAAAGCATTTCCTAAAATAACAGTAGTTACTCAAAATAATCAAATACTTCCTTTTCGTAGAGCTTGCCTCTTTCCAGGAATTTAGTTTTGTGTAACTTCTCCTGCAGGTGAATTTTCAATTAATAATATTAGATAAATACATATACTGTGCATGATGCTTTCAGGTGCAAGTAATAGAAAACCCAACCTAAGATGTCTTGTCCAATAAAGGAAATTTATTGCTTCACATCACTGAACAAATGTGGTGGTGGAGTGATTTTGATTCATGACTCAATCAGGTCTACAGTTCTGTTTTGTGTGTTGATCTGAGCTTACCATTGTGCTTCTCTCTGTATCCACAGTATCTGCAGCCTGATCTACCCTCCCCAACCCCAGAATTCCTAGAAAAAGATCTGGTTGAATTTTTTTAGTTCACTTGCCCCTCTTTGATCCAGTCATTGTTGTCAGGTAAATGGAATACCCTGATTGTGTTAGTCGAGATTTCTACTTCACTCCTGACCATAGAGGTTCCTGAAAAGACAGTGGGGGACTATTTGGAGAGAGGTGTGGGGAATGGAAGAAGCAATAAAAGAATCCACTATCGTGTATATCTTCATTTACGTCATAGTTAAGATGTGATTTTATTTTTTGTGATTAAGATCGCTTCTGTCGTCACCTCGTTGTAAGGCTATGTGCTGCACGTGACAGAAGATGGCGCCTGGCCATGGCTGGGGGTGTATACATGGGACCCTTCCCCACTAGTCTTAAGATGATTGCTCTTCCACATCTTTCTTTTTTTTTTTTGATTCCAGAAAAATAACTTTTTAATGAAAATTAAAAACTGCAAAACAGCAATAAAGGTTTTATACACATGCAAAAATAATATAAACACTCAATATATTTAACAAGATTCATGATATAATTATTTTGGGAAAATTAGAACCTTACAGGAATTGGGCAGATACAGTGTGTAAATGAAAGTACTCATCTTCTGAAACACAAAGGTATCTGTAGATTCCAGTATACCTTTGGAAAGATAAAATGAAAAATGAAAACATTACTAAAAAACTGAGATATATAAAGAAGTCTTAAAATAATTGGAAATACAAACTTCTCAGGAACGGGGTTGAGGAGGCGAAGAATTGAAGCATGGTGGACATTCTTGCTGGTTACACTAATAGTGGCAGTATATATATTCAGTATCTTCACCTAAGACTATTTCATTTTGATCCAACATCCCAAAGGAGGGAACCAGTTTGGGACAGCAAAAGTTCACTACCAAGTTCCACATTTTTTTTTGCATGGGCAGGCACTGGGAATCGAACCCAGGTCCCCAGCATGGCAGGCGAGAACTCTGCCTGCTGAGCCACATGGCCCGCCCTACATGCCACATCTTTAACATTGTCTGTTCTTGTGAACAGCAGTCACTACCCATCATGAGTTGGCTGATTGGAAGGAACAAGGGTGAGAATTGAGACCATGTGGGACCTGAACATGTGATGAGTTCCCGTGCCCTCTCCATGTTCAGGGACCTGCTGATCAGGAATTCTGTTGCTTGGTTGTTCTCATTCAGCCCCACTCCTGCCTTCCCTCCAGGGCCTTCTATTTCTTTCTGAGAAGGGCCTTCCCATAGGTGAAACAACGCGGTTGGAACATGAGAACAGCCCTAAGACTTCCTCCCAGGTGGGTGATATAAGGATGTTGTAGATGGTCTTTGTTCACTACTTTATACAGTGTCTTCTTCTAAGGAACCAGGGGAAAAGTCCTTTTTAGAATTCACTGATACGAATGGCTGTATGTCCCCTGAGAAGCTGACATGTTCTCTCCCTCACATGTCGTGACTTCTCATTCATCTGGGGTACTTGTTAAAGCTGGATCCCTATTGCCTCTCTAGAAGATCTTGATTTGGTGCATCTTGAATGGGGTGATATCCCAGATATCTGGATTTTTAACAAGGTCTCCAGATGATTCCTAGGCTAGTTTAGGGCATAGTAAACTAAAATTGGTTGTGCTTTTCTCTTTATGTTGGCTGTGGGGAGTTCCGAGTTATATCTGTAGGCTAATTCCTAAAGTGTTTGGGTTGTGTGGTGTGAACTTTGTATACTGATCTTAATCCTGGCTTCATATTTTTCTTACCCTAATTTCTTGCCAATATTTTCATTAAACAAAATCTCGTTGTACCATGCATTTTTTCAATATGCTACCTAAATTACTTTTGGAATGAAGCAGAATGTATCAGTCTCTGGTAGGAAACAGAAGATGCATCTGGCATCTTTGTAAAGACGTTTGTCATCAGAGACCATTTACGGAGATGTGGGTAAGGTTGAAACCAACAAGGGATGTGGAGGGACTAGCAACAGCAGGAAGCTATTGCCATCACTGGCCTACTTGGATGGTGAGGGCTATTAGTTTCTTATTGCTGCTGTAAAAAATGACCACATATCTAGCAGCTTAAAACAGCAGAAATTTATTCTCTTAGAGTTCTAGAGACCAGAAGTCTGCAATGAGTCTCATTGGACTAAAATCAAGGTGTTGACAGAGCTCCGGGGAAGAATCTATTCCTTACTTCTTCAGCTTGGTGGGTGCCAGCATTCCTTGGCTGCAGCCACATCACTCCAATCTCTGCTTCTCTGGTCACATTGTCTTCTCCTCTTCTGCATCAAATCTCCTTCTGCCTCCCTATTAAAGGACAGGTGTGATGACATTTAGGGCCCACCTGGGGTGGAAAATCCAGGAAAATCTCCCATCTCAAGGTCCTTAATGTAATTACACAGGCAAATTCCCTTTTGCTACTAAGGTACATTCACAAGTTCCAGGGATTAAGAACTGGGTGTCTTTGGGGGCAGTGATTGGGTCTGCTGCATGAGAAATGATGCTACCAGAGGGGGCACCCAGCTAGGGCCATGGTAGTTGGGCACAGCTTCTGCCGCGATGGTGCCCAGTAGTGAGGGAGCTGGAGGAAGAAATACCCTGGCCTCTCTCCTCCCCCATTCTGATCTCCTGCCATTAGCTGAGGCAGAAGATGCAATCGCAATCGGTGGACGTCAGCTTCCTGGGGACAGAGCAGGGCAGAGAAGAGCAGAGGATGGATCAGGAGGCCAGAGAAGAATCACCAGTGTGCAGGTGCACATAACACAGCAGACCACCGCTGAGCTGGAGGAATGATTGCTGTCCTGGTGTCTGAACTGTTTCTGAGTGAAAGATCTTCTGCCAGAGCTGGCTGCTCAGCACACAGACACATGCTCTGGAATTTTCATGGGGTTTGAGGTCTAATCCCTTCCAGATATGGGGAGACAGTCTGAGAGATTTGAGGCTGTGTTTCAGTCCGGGTTTTGGATTTCTCTGTGTTATGCCCAATGCCTGAGACTAGGGCGGAAAAAGGCCTGTTCGGTTGACATTAAAGGGGCTGAGAAGTAACAGGATCCTGGGCATTCAGGAACCCACACTCTGAAATCAGCACCAGCTCTCCTCTCCCTGTCAGAAGTTTCCAGTCCCAGAAAATTATGCCGCATATCTTGTCTTTAGCAACCCCATGCTGTTCTGCAGTGAAATGGTGATATCTTGCATACCTTAGCTGCCATCTCCATATAGAAATTTAAAACTGAGCCGGGATCAGCAAGGACTGGAGCCTGGCCTCTGTGAGGGGGAGCTGAGCCCAAAGGGCTGCCTGCAGCAGGGCAACCGTACACATTACCCATCTCCTTCCCCTTTGCCATGTCCTAACAAGCACCCCTTCCCTTTCTCTGCCCACATATCAGCCATACCCACAGCCATCAGTTGTGCCCTCCACCTCCTCCCTCCACCATGTCCTTCCCAGCTGAGACTGGAGAGACCCTTCTTGGCAAACCGGCTGGGATTGACATCAGGTGTTTTGGGAAGCTCCCATGTCCAAATTCCTGCCTTCTAATGATTGCCCTGATTTTTTTTTATTGACATTTGAAACTAAAGACAAAACCAGCTGCTTCTGGAGGGAAAAAAAGCCAAACATGAAAAGAATCTCCCATATAACCCACTGCCCCCCAACGCCCAAACCAATAAAACGAGTACAGCGAATAATTCAATCTCTCTGCCTCGTTCACTGTGACTAAAGCCAGCAGAAGCTGCACAGCAGGGAACCCTCATTGACGAGGAATTTATCATAAGTAATTTTATTAGCCTTAATGTAGCCAACAGGGGCTACTGATAGTTTCAGTATTCTTTTTCCTGTGGGACTTCTTTTTCCCTAAAAGGACAAATGTTCTGCTGTACTGACATTGAATTGGCTTTATAATTTAGCATGGCTTGGTTGAATGATAAACCTTTCCAAATGCCATCGCAGAGAATGGATTCCACAGGCTGCCATCTACAGATATTTGCCCCTTGTACCTTTCTTTTAAAAATTTCTCAGGGCTTAGAAGCATATCTACCATAATTATCATAATAACCCTCTAAAGGGAGTCACTCATCAGTCATGCTTTAAAGCAATGTTTTTTTCTGTGAGTATGCTTGAAAATGTCTTGTTTGGACAGAAATGGCTATCCATTAATTGGTCATTTAAGCAAGTTACTTTAAGTCAGGCAATTAAGTTAATGAGACAGTTGGCCTTTTAAAGTGGAATGGCACCAAGGATGAGCTCACCACTTCACAAAAAGACATTAAATCAATTTGGTGTAAAAGGCATGGGGACACAGTCCCCTCCTACAGTTTCAAGAAAAGATCATGCATACACAGATTTACCTCCAAGCACGGGTATTGGATGGTGGGCCCTTCAGGCTTTTTGGCAATCACCCTACGATTGAGGAAGAAGCAACAGCTGCTCCAGCTATCACTGGGAAAGATGACAGGCCTGGATTAGGCCATGCTTGGAGGCCAGAAACTCTTGAGGGAGTAGCCCTGGGCTGACATGATAGGACCCTCTGACACATGGAATGTCCCAAACTGAAGCAGATGGAATTGCTGATAAATGAGTTGAAATGGTAGAGGACCCTACACTGGGAGCCGGCTGTGTTTGCTGAGAGCTGCTCCATGGAGGGGCGATTTCAGGGCGGCCAGGCTGCCTTTAGATGTTAATCAGAGGCATTCATATGTTCTGTCCTTCACCCTTCAAAGGAAGGTGTCAAATGTCTTGATGGAATACCTCCTTGCTTACACAGACATGGGGGAATCAGCCACCCTGGTGACAAATGACACAGGGCGAATCGATAGAGTGAAGGTCAGGCTTGGCTAGACCCATAGTCATAGGGCATGAGAAATCATGTCACTATTGGTCTGCAGGGCAGAGCCATACCAAGGCCATGGTCCACACTGGAAGGAAACATCTGGAGTTGGCAGGCTGGAGGATGATAAGGAATGGGGGTCTGGGGGTAAGGAACTCCAGAGGACCGAACTCTATTGTGGCAGCCAGCCTTTGCCAAATCTATTTCTTGCAATAGTTCAGCCACCACATATGGATGTTTGGATGTAGAAAGCAACAGAATTACATGATAATATCACTGGCACCCACAAAGCATAAGTGAACTAACAGTTTGAGACGTCTTCTGGCAGAAATGGGCCTCTTAAGTCACACTTAGCTGAAGGGCAGTGTGTATTCCATGGCAGAGGGGCATGATGAGTGAGTTCACGTTATTAAATAACTGGGCTGAATTTAAGCAGGAGAGCGAAATATTGCTGCCATCATGCGAACATGGGCAATTTAAAAATGTGCTGCTGGGAAGGTGCCACTATTCCAAAACTGACTTTCCCTTTGTGCTTCCCTCTCCCAGCCCTGCCCCCTTGGCCATGCTGCTTGCCTGTAACTTACACCTTTCCTGCAGAACAGACTCCTTCTCTGGGAGGCACATTCATGCACCCTCTAGATTTGGGGAGATATATTTATTTTCTTCAGGGTGCTGAAAGGAGGGAGAAAGGGTTGGGGATAGAAGGAGCAGACAGAAGGAAAACCTTACGTTTGGTGATATTTCTAGGATACTGCCAAGGGAGGGCCATGCTGGACTTTATGCCTATGCTGCTGGCACTGGGCAGTGATGCTGAAGGCAGCTGCTGTGAGGTAGGGGAAGGTTACTTCTGCAAGTGGTGCTAAAAATGCTCGGGGCTCCGTACAAGTCCTTGGCTGATACTGCCTGTCCCTCCACGGTTGGATACTCAACTTTCCCTGCTTTAAAACATGCTGTCCTCCAAATGCTGCCAACGTTTGCCTTCTTCCCATTCTGGGACTATCCTGGAAGCTCCTTTTAACCTGATGTCACCTGGAACATTGTAAGTGCCCATTGGGATTGCCCAGGACTTGCTTTACTAGATGGAAAGTCTTTTTAGACTTAGTCTTTACTTCCTAAGCTCCTTATGGTTTTTCTCTTTCTGCTGTAGTTAGAGAATCTGAGTGAACTCTTGCTTCACTTAAAAAAAAAACCTGAGTCTCTGAGACAACTGTGCACCGAGTTTTGTCTGTCTTGGCCACCCTTGTGATTGACGTACCATACCCAGCTCAGTCGCCAAGTTCCTTCAACACAGGGCAGCATGCTCAGAGTGAGGGATGGGCAGGTAACCTGATCCCCTGAAAGCCTTAGCTGAGATGCACTCACCGGGCACGTGGGGATAAACTGGCCAAAGTCAGCCCTGTGAAGGTAGTGCTAAACTCATTGGCAGCACTGGCCACGAACCAAGGAGTATCAGAGGTAAGAAAGCAATGCTCGGCAAGCTTCAGGGCTGCCATTGGGCACCTCTAGGATGGTCTCTTCTCTCCTGGGTTCTTTCACTTCTAGGCTACTGGGAACCACTTGGTCCAGAGGTTTGTGGACGTTCTGTTAACTTCAAATAAACAACTAATGATTATGGATCTTGTATGTGGCAGACACTATACTAGGTCCTGGAGAAAGAGCAAGGGACAAGAGAAGCATTGTTTCTGCTTCCACGGCATTCAGAGTGAACACAGACAAGAGGATAAGAAATTATGATATGCTGTAATACATGCTAAGATAAGGAAATTGTTGGCTGTAGTGGGAGTGGGCACCTAACTTGGGAGGGTCAGAGAGGTCTTTCTGGACGAAGCAGTGTCTCAGCTGGGACTCTTGAAGTGTGATTCTGGTAGAAGGAGCAGAACCTTCAAAGATCTGGAAGAAAGAGAGGGCATAGCACGAATTAGAATGTGGACTAATTCTAATGACCAGAATGGCCAGAATGCAGACTAGGGGATGTAGGGTGGAAGTCTGGGTTAGAAACCTGGCTGCATAATGCACCCTCTGACCCCTCTCAGGTGGGGCAGTCAATTTAACAGCAGCATCTGGAGCTTCTTCCAGGCATAGGGCCCCGAGTTTAGTATTGAGGGGGACATCCCCCACCTTGGGCAGACAGACAGACAGAATCGCTTTTCCCACGGCCCAGATATCTAAGGAGAAACCTGCGCATCCTTTTGCCTCTCAACAGGGAGGGACTCCTCTTTAGCAGAATCTCCAAAGGCCCCCCTAAAGCTAGTCCTGAACAAAGGATGATTTTCACAAGTTAGAGATGCTGCGCTTTGTGTGCTAAGGTATCAGCTGGCGGTCAGAGGATGTGCGTGTTAGTGCGCGTGACAGCAAGTCAAGTTGCTCTCTCTTGTTTTCCTGTGCTCAGAGCACCTCTGGATAAGGCTAGACGGGCTGGGCTGGATTAAAGGCTCCAGTTTACAGGACTCGCTGCTTGGAGGCCTCCGAGACTTTCTTTTTTTGCTTCCAAGATTTCCCCCCAAATTTGCACAGAAAATTCTTCTTCCTTCTTCTCAATCAGCCCATACATTTTTTTCCTTTTTTCCTTACATTTCTAAGGAACGTATTCCTCTTCCAGAAAGTTTGCCCTGATTAATTCCATCCATGGTCCCTAAATCTCCAGTGACCTCTATGCCACATATAATTGTTTTCTTTCGTGTTTGAGGCTTTCAGTCACTTCTGAAATTTCATTCTGCAGTTTCCTAGCTTAAGGGTGTATTTTCACCTTTGCTGCTGCATGTGCAGTTTTGAGCCCCACACACCAGGTGGTGGTATTTTCCTCATCCTTTGATTATACATTCTGAATAATTTGTAGATGAGGAAAGGGGAGGAAGAGAATTAATTTTTTTCTGGTACCTACTATGTGCCAAGCTTGTGTGCCATAGCTGATTTAATCACCGTGGTAGATATTATTTTCCCTTTCCAGTCAAGGACACCGAATTTTGGGAAAGGTAAAGTAACTTCCTCAAAATCACACCACATCCTTCATGATGAAACTGGAATTGATACCTGGGGCATGCCCTCTAGCTTTGTCTTTGAGACGAAGCCATGCGTATCTTCTCTGTGTGATTATTAAAACAATCATGAAGTTAGCCACTATTTCAGAGCAACTGTTCTAACAAAACAAATACCTCCGGTATAATTTGGTATTTTCTTCACTAATTCTTATATGGTAATTATATAGAATATTTGCAGTTGGACCAAAAACCTGCATTTGTTTATTTGACAATTTTACTCAGCTGCCAGCCACTTTTTCTTTTTGCTCGCCCATTGGCAACTTAGGTGTTTAGATGAGTTGATAACACCTCTGAAGCTGCCTTTATGTGCTACTGAGCCTTAGAGAGTGTTGGAAGAAGATTCATGCGGTAAGTCAGGAGTTAAGGCTCTCGCGATTCAAGGAGTCAAAGATAGTGAAAGGGTTGGGACCTAGGAAAGAAAGTAGGGATTCCAAGACTTGGGTGCAAACCACGAGTCTCAGGACTCTTCCAGCTGAGGAAAGAAGAAAGGGACTTAGTCTCCGAGGTCAGAGACGGAGATTTCTAGGAGGGCGGTAGAGCAAATGGAACACAAGATGGGTGTTTGGCCTCCTTGGGTTCACAGCGGGTTGAGCGAAGTCATCACAGCTCCCCGTGGAACAGGCCTGTTCCAGCTGCAGCTGTGCTCCGTTTCCATGTGGGGCAGCTTGGCCTATGGAGAGCTTGGCCTATGGCAGGGTGAGGACAACTAATGGGAGGCTGTATGCTATTTTCCTTCTTAAATTGGCTGCCCCTTTATCCTTCACTATACACGCCAGACCAAGAACAACAGAAGAAAAATAGCTTTTTAGGCATCTTATATCCCAAAGTGTATGTTCCCCACAATCAAATTCTCAGCAATTTGGAAGTTTGTTTGCTAACGTGCCATATTGCTTTTACTTGGGGGAAGGAATTCCCTCTTCTAATATCTTGAGATCTAGACCCCACCCAGCTCTCTGGGCCATTGGGATATATTTCTTGCAGCCTGTCCCTTCTCTACTCTGGACAATTTCCCTATGTGTGAAATAGGGGGGTAGAATAAAGAATGTTTCATCCCTCTTCTATAATTTCTGGCTGGTTATTTTGTTGTTTTATGGACACTGGGGGCTTGTTCAACTCATTTAATAAATATAAAGAGTTGGCACTGCCAGGCTGCCTAGTCTGGGGTTGATTCATCCGGTACTTCAGTAATTAAAATAATCAAGCTTCTTTCAGTGGAACTTGCTTCACGGTTAAAGATAATTTTCTGGATATCTTGCCTCTTACACCTTCCTTCCATGAAGATGCCATGTCACTTCTCTTGTGAACACTTTCCTTACCTCAGGTCTTTGATCCTTTCAAGACTAGGAAAAGATGTAAACTTTTAATTTGTTTTGTTTTGTTTTTTAAGAGGAACTGGTTCTTTATTTCAAAAAGAAATTTATTCAATTTTCAGTATCAGAACAGTTGCATTATTGGTTTCTCTTTCTCCCAATCTGCCCCCCAAAGAGACCACACCAAAGGAGGGTACATTTTAAGCCAATAAGCTGCAGGATGCACACATAAAAGACCTCACAGGAACATTACCAAAAAGGGGAAAGAATTGTAAAAGATCAGCATACTGCCAGACCAGACGGTAGAGATGGGGTAGACAGGGTCTTTTTCGCCAAACTGTTTCTACCTCGCCCAGAGATTGCAGCTGGGCTAGGAGCTGAGCACCTTTTATTTGTTTTTGTTTGTGTATTATTTATTTTTGTGCAAATAAGAACTCTGTATTAGGCAAGGTTCTCTAAAGAAACAGAACCAACAGGAGATATCTGTAAACATGAGATTCATAAAGGTGTCTCATGCATATGGAATGTTTGTATGTTAAGAATGCTTGTATGTGAAGATTTATCAATAAAAATATATTTTTTAAAAAGGTGTCTCATGCAGTTGTGGGAATGGAAGAGTCCAAAATCCATAGACCAGGCTGTGAAGCTGTCAGCTCCAATGAAGGCTCTGAACGAACTCCACAGGAGAGCCTCGCTGGCTGAAGAAGCAGTGAAAGAGTCTTTCTTCTCCCTTAAAAACCCACAACTGATTGGATTATCTCCTAGTGAGAGACATGCCTTAGTTGATTGCAGATGTAATCAGCCACATATGCAATCAACTAACTGATGTTTAATCAACCAGCCTCCCGGTTTATCAACCACCCACAGAATATCCTTGCAGTAATGGTCAGGCCAGTGCTTGCCTCGTTGTGTTTTCAGGTACCCTCTCGAGTCCTTGGTATAATGTTAAGGAGAAGAGCTTCCAGGTGATGAAACACTGGAGACCAACTTCACAGTACTGGCTGAGCTAAGACCTCTTACCTGACTGGCCTTTAATGCATCTAACATACTCCACCCCCACTCATTCTGAACTCATTAAAGAGCAGAGGTACTATTTGGAGTTGAAGAATGTGCAGGGACTGGGGGCTGGGCAGTGACTGGCCATGTTGTCGGGGTTGCAGGGCTTGGGGGCCATGTGGTCAATGGGACAGGCTCAGCTGTGCATGCTTCGTATGCGTACTCCCAGTGACGTCAGAGGCCCACAGCCCTGTAGTTATCATTTCATGCCTTGGAGCAGTCTCTTAGGTGCTCTGAGCCTCACGTTGCTCATCCTTCCCTTCCAGAGTTCTTGCAGGGTTGTACAAAACAATGTCCGTGTAGGGAGTTGTGCATACAGAGATGGGAAACTTTCTGATTTTTATTAACAGAATTTGTTCAGAAATGCTTATTATTTGTACATCAAGTAAATCTCTGTTTTTTTTAGCATTGTATCTGTGTTAGGCGTTGTGGTAGTCAGGTTCAGGCGTCAGCTTGGCCAGGTGATGGTGCCTAGTTCTGTTGCTGTGGATTTGAATCATTAGCCTGTCTAACCGATGGCTGATCACATCTGCTGTCTCTAAGGTGTGCCTTCCACAATGAGTGATTTTGCTTTTTTGCATGGGCAGGCACCGGGAACGTGATGTTTAATTTAATTCTTGGGAAGCTTAAAAGAGAGAGCTCAATGCAGCACAGCCCAAGCAGCTCAACCTACCTCATCTCAGCACTTTGCAGCACTTTTCATCTCAGCCCCCGACCTTTGGAGATGCAGAAAGGAATCACCCTAGGGAAAGCTGGTGGAACCCAGAAGCCTGGAGAGAAGGCCAGCAGAGATTACCCTTTCATCTGAGGTTCTCCCATATAAGAGAGAACCTTAGATGAAAGCTAGCTGCCTTTCCTCTGAAGAACTATACATTTTTAACTAAATAAATCCCCTTTTATGAAAGCCAATCCATCTCTGCTGTGTTGCATTCTGGCAGCTTTGTCAGACTGAAGCGGGTGTATATGCCGATATTGTAAAGTAACTAGGAAGTAATTTGTTACAACTTGAAATACTATTGGGAACAAATGCTACTAGGCTTGTGATATTCACATAAGAGTGCCTGTGATTATTTTCTCATGTAAAAATAACTATTTTTGAGAACAAAAACAATACCCGTGACAGAAAAATTCAGAAACTTCAGAATAGGCAAAAGATAATTTCCTGATGCCATTTCCTCACTATCAACTTTCATTTTATATTAAGGTGTTTGTACTATTTTGTTTCACTTCATATTATGTGAGGAGCATTTCCCTGTAACAATATTTGCTCTGTAACAATACTGAACAGATGCACTATCTTTTAACAAATATTTAAGTTGATTTCATTTAAACATTCTTATGCATATTACTTGCATAAACATGGGTATAGATAAATGCTTGCATTTATCTTAAATTGTTTCCTTAGAATAAACTTTGTAAAATAATATTACTGGCTCAGAATTTTTATTTTCTTTGTTTTTTGTTTTTTAGCTGCAAACAGAAGTTTATGAGAAGCACATTTTTCTAAGCTCTTCCAAACACTTGAGATGATAATGAAAGAAAAATCTTTGCTAATATGATAGGCTAAATGATCAAGGGGATCTCATTTTAATTTAAACGTCTTTTGTTACCAATGAAGTATAATATTTTAATATGCTTATTGATTATTGGTATTTTTCTTTATTCAATTTTGAGTTAATGCTCTAAGCATATTTTTTATTGGGATTTTTTTTCCTTTCCATCATTATTTGTGAGAATCTTATTCAGATTACAAGATTAACTCTTTATCTACTTTACATATTGCAAATATATTTTCCAGTGTCATTTCTCTTTTAATTTTATTTATGGTGTTTTTTTATATTCAGAAGGAGTAAATTTTTATGTAGTCAAGTATTCCAATTTTTTCCCTTTATGGTTTCTGCTTTGTAAAGCTCCACCAAAACTGATACTATATAATATTCATCCATACATTCCTTAGATTATTTTATGGATTCAATAATTATTTACTTTGCAATATACTGGTCTATTGTTCAGCTGGAATTTCTTTTGATGAGTTGTGCCAGAATCTCATTTATTTATTTTTCAAATAATTATTAGATTGTATCATCAGTTATTGAATAATTGTCTTTCCTTCCCTGACTTGAAATACCACTTCTCAGTGATTCTATTATTATTTTTTTGTATGCTATATGCCTGGGGTCACATTTAATTTTTTTCCATGTAAGTATCCCATTACCACAGCACCATTTGTTGAATTTTTTTGTTTGTTCGTTTTTTCTATCTTTGTTTTTGGAAAGTGCCTGACTGGGAATTGAATCCGGGTCTCCCGCTCGGCAGGTGAGAATTCTACCACTGAACTATCCTTGCACCCCAAGTGATTCTATTTTTAAACTGGGAAAACAGCATCATTGTAGAAATGCATTACTAATTTTGCTCAGTTTTGTGTTAAACATATTTCTAGATATCAAGGTGTATGGAACTAGTAAGAGCAGTCCTGGGATTGAAGGCTTTAATAGTGCATTAATAGTGTAGCGTCAAGTGAAACGTCAGCGTGTACAAACTGAAGCCCCAAAGTTTTACTCCTCTGGTTTTGACAAGCTCATCACACCAATATGTGTCTCTGAGGGGTACACTCTTTTCTTCCTTCACTTCATCCTAGCAAATATTTATTAAGTAACTACTTCTGGACTATATTCCCAGGGGGACCCAAGCACAAATGAAATAAAATTATCTTTGTTGTTGAGGATGTCGTAATTTGGTGGGAGAGCATATTAGCTGGGAATGCTGTTAGTGTCAGTAAACAAAATGCTGAACTAAAACTAGACGTGGTGGTTTGCAGTTACTGACGTTAGTTTAGCAGCTTAGAGATATCAAGGCAGTGAGTAAACTTCCTTGTGGTTTTCTTGCCCTTTCCACCATTGTTGTAATAAAGCTGCAGCTGCTCCAGGCACTGTGCCCTCATACATCCATGTCCAAAGGAAGGGGACAATGGGCAGTATGGGGCAGGAGGATTTCTTCTCATGGTGTCTGCCTTTTTTTATGGAGGAAAGTCTTCCTTAAAACCCTCTAGCAGACTTCCTCTTTCATCTCATGGGTTAGAAATGGGTCACATGCCCATCCTTAGAACAGATGCTATGACTACTTCTGGAGACCAATGCATTTCAGACCAATAGGAAACAAAATGCTGCTTCTGTGAGCAAGGAAGAAGGGAACAACTACTTTTGAGGAGGAAAGCAATTTTTTTTATAAACTTTTTTATTAATTAAAAAACTTAACAAAAGAACATTAAAATATCATTCCATTCTACATATACAATCAGTAATTCTTAATATTATCACATAGTTGCATATTCATCATTTCTTAGAACATTTGCATCAATTTAGAAAAAGAAATAAAAAGACATCAGAAAAGGGAATAAAACGATAATAGAGAAAAAAAAGATTATACATACCATACCCCTTACCCCTTGCTTTCATTTATCACTAGCATTTCAAACTAAATTTATTTTAACATTTGTTCCCCCTATTATTTATTTTTATTCCATATGTTCTACTCTTTTGTTGATATAGTAGCTGAAAGAGCATCAGACACAAGGTTTTCACATTCACAGAGTCTCATTGTGAAAGCTATATCATTGTTCAATCATCATCAAGAA